>VYZW01001210.1:9531-30140 GCA_013401315.1 Balaeniceps rex | reverse complement strand
ATTGGTTACACTTCCGTCCTAGATGGATCAAAGACAAAATACAGAAAGGGGCTTTTAAAAAACAAAAAGCAAAACAACAAAAAAAAACCCACCACCCACAAAGGGGAAGTTGGGTAACAGACACACAGCAGCATTTCGTCATTCATTAAATTTGTACACAATTCCTAGTAAGAGAACTGTTGGGGGGAATTGTTTTGGGTTTGTTTTTCCTGGAATTTCTTCTGCAACATATAGCTCATCTGTGGGAGTTGCAGTTTGTTACCTTCCTAGCCACCCACGGCTACATACTATCTGCCAGGGTCCAGCATGGACAACCCGCAGTCCTGGAGCCCCATGGCTTCCTTCTCTTACTGCCCATTTATTTTGCATTTACATTTCCATCCACTGCACCAAAGGCATTCTTTAAACATGCCAGTTCCCAAAACAGATCAATTCATGACTCTGATTCGTTTTTGTGAGCAGTTGGAGGGGTTGTGTAACCAATTTATTGACAGGTGTTTACATGACAGATGATTTGCATTATGATATTTCTAATATTTAGCTGAAAAGAAAAACTTATTTACTATATTTCTTTTAAAGGGTACTGAAAGAGAACTGATCAAGACAAGAAAACTCACGCTTCACCAGAGGCATAAGCCCTGGAGAGAAGGGCAAGTTAGTCCCAGTGTAATCTTTGATAAACAGGTCAACACAGAGCCTTCATGTAACTAAGAAATTGCTATTCCACAGGCTACCTACTTCAGGGAAACAGCACAGGGCTCCAGAGCAAGCTCTTCCAAAGACACTCAGGAGGGCTTTGGATGGTGCCCCATCCCAGGGAAACCTCAGGCAACCGGAGCACAATCCAACTCAAGGGATGACCTCAAAGCAAACATTTGCCTTTCTCCCAGGCAGCAAAAGCCAAACAATACTCCTCCTGCACTTCCTGCTTGGCTTAGTTTTTGTCCCAGAAGACCTTTTGGACAACAGGTCTCAAACTTTAAACTGCAGGACTAATTGAATAAGATGGGCAAGCCTGATACTACATATATCTTTAAATTTTCAGCTCAGGGAGCCAGGGGCGGGGGGATGACAGGATGGGACCAACAACAAAACCTAAAAAACCCTTCCAAAAAACCACAACAACAACACAACAAATGAAAGGAAAAACCCCACGCTTTCTCTCTGCAGTCCTTGCCTTTTGGTCATAAACAAAGCATAATTATAGCTCTCTTCTATGATTTTCACCCAGCCTCTACAGAAGTAAAACAAATTAGCACAACAGAGGGTAAGCATAATGCAATTGCATTTATACTGCAGAAAACTTCAGCACCTTGAATTTTGTGGCTAATATGAGCGGAATTTTAAACACAATGCTGTAATCTGTTTTGAAATACCAACAGCTTTAAACAAGTAGTTTCCTTTATTGAAAATTAAATTTAGGAGTCCACTAAATTTGAGGTCCATCAGCTTTTCAGTTATTATTAAGAAGTGCAGATTTAATTCCACACCCTGTATTTAAACTGAAGGAAACTCAAGAGCTTGCTGTCAGTAAGTCAACACAAGTCACAGCAAGTTCTAGCAGTAAGGTCACTGTCAATGCACATAGAATCATATGCGACAAATTTGCATTCTTTTAGCAGCAAGAAAAACTGCTGTAGTCTTGTAGCTGTAGCCCAAAAAACCTTCAATTCCAAATATTAATAAATGCTCTACTTAGAGGTGAAAATTGGCTGGTATTATAAGATGGACTACTGATTTATCTTGTTTACTGAAAAACAATTAGGCTCAAAAGGTTAAATGGGTGTTAAGTTGGGAGCAGACTGTTAAAATTTGATTTAGGAGGCACAGTATTTCTTATTGCATGGTGAACGATGAGTGGGTGTTGAAGTCATTCAACCTCTTGAACAACTAGACTCTTCAGTGGATGGAAAAAGCAATCACAGTTTGTTAACTGAACCATTTTAATGTTTTCCATCCTTACAAAATCCTTTCTAACATACTTAAAATATTCCCCACATAAAGTAAATAATAATTTACTTTAATATTGTGGCAAAGAATTAGTTCATTATATTAATTACTAGTCTTTCTGTGTTGATTAATAGTTAGGGATAATTATTATAACATACAATAGTAAGAGTCACAGAATATGTCAAGTTTAATGGCTTCTTAAAAATCGCAACGTAATATTGATATGACTCATAACACTGACATTATGTAGCATCTGAAACATGTATCGCATGAAAAAGAAGAAAAAACACCAGTACGAAATGAGAAAAGAAGATAGCTAACACAGAAAATGATGTCAGGATGAAAATGGAGAAACTAGACAAAGTGGGAGGACAAAAAGAGCTATACGGGACAATAAAACTAATAGGCAGATGGAGAACTGGGGATTTCACACAAAACTGGAAGAACAACCTCTCCCTCAAGAAACAGGGAGAGAAAGCCAACAGAGAGATGAAAAGAATGGAAATGGAAGAAACAAAAAGACCTGACTAAACTAAACTACGTTAAGTCCCAGATGAGGTAACTAGATTAAAAGAACAGCTGAAACAGATATCCCTGTAAATTTGACAAGAATGAAGCCCAAGGAAGGGGCTAAATAACTTGTACACCAGGGTAGAAAAATCCAGTTTGAAGTGTTCAGGAAACAAAGGGCCCTGGCATCTGAAAAAAGGACCACCAGTCCAACATTGCATATATGGTCAAGTGTTTACCACATAGAATGCACATTCCTTTAGGAGCTCTTCAGGCTTAGCACCTTGGACACAGGAGTCTAGAACTGAGACACTTCATAAGCATCTCTTCCTCTCAGTCCATTTAATGAAAGCAAGCCCACACATAGCAAACTGCATTTCCAGCTCTCACTTACAGAAATCAGGAAGAAATTGAGACACAACAGTATACAGTATCTGCCAGAATTCCAATTTTTTTTTTTTTTTTTTTTTTTTTTTTTTTTTTTAAGAGTAACCTAAAATGAATGCTACAATGAAGAATTAATTATAGCAGTCATTGCTCTAAAGGTCTGATCATCAAATTCTGGACAGCAGGATCAAACTGGTGCAGAAACTATGACCTATTCACCAAATCAGACCCCTCTCAACTGCAGTTTCTGCAGTTCCTTAGGAACAAAAGGTCACTTGCTTCTACTGAGAAAAGTCAGTATGCAGAGAGCAATGCTATTACAAGAGACAGCAGGCAGCCCTGCTACTGGTGAGGGAAAAGAACCACGGAAAGTAAAGCACGTTCTGTACATTTTGAAAAAGCACCCCTTAAGACATAATTCCACATATATTCAAATGCTAACTGAGCAGGAAAAGAATCCATAAAAAGGATTTAGATAGTTTCTTTCATATTTGTCACCTTTAAATTTGCTGTTTCTCTAGGTGCCATTCTTCACTGAACCTTACTGATTCTCTTACCCTACATTTCACATTAACCAACTCTATTCAAAACATGTTCCTACCCACAAAACAAAATATTTTCTAAGATATCCAACAGTCATGATTTTTGGAGCATGATTTAACAGTGTATTCATCTCCCATCTGGGAGTCTCAGCCACTGAAGGAGCACTTTCTCATCAACAGCTTCTACTGTGACAGATACTGTCCCTGTATCACCCTATGAAAAGCATGAAGAGGGATGAAAATCAGCATTCAGTCCCTGGAAAACAGACCTATTCTGTTGTTTGGCTTTCAGTCAGTTGCAGCAGCAAAATAGAAGTACATGTAGTACAGCTGAGTCTACTGGTAACAAGGAAGAACAAAATGAACAAGATTATTTCAAGACCTGAAAAGGCTCAGTCAAGTTACTACCTTCCTGAGATCTGCAAAGCACAAAAGACAATCTACTACAGAACAGTATTACATTCTTCCTGTACTGTGATAATCCTTAATTAAACCACAACCGATATCTGTGCAGAAACAAGTATGTGAAATATTACTTGCATTAGTATTGTTGTAACCATCACAATTCCGCAATTTTAAGGTAGCTCTGTTCTATTTTACATTTGTTTGTTCTCCTGGAGGATGATGCTCTACCTTGCCATTGGTAGATTGCAATGAAAGATCTTTTTTCAAGCTAGTGTGATCATAAAGTAGGATTTTCAGTACTTCTATAACTAAGTTTTCCCCTCAAAAAAAGAAAAAAAAAAAAGGCACAACAGAATTTACCACTAATGTCATTAATAAGCCTAAAAACTTAGAGAATTTATAAATAGTCCTCTGAAATGTTCCTAATCTATCCAGCCAAAGATACCAGATTTCTAGCTTAAGACTCAAAAAAGTGTCTTTTTAATAATTTCAATATTCATAATGTTCTTGGCTTATTTTGATTAGCCATCTTTCTCATTTATCCTCGATACACTCAATGTAATAAAGCATACTGAATTTTATCTTTCTGTTCAGTATATATTTTTAATCTTTACAAATATATTCAGCAATATTTTCTTTTCCATTTTCCACTGCTTTATAATTTAGTTTTATCCTTGAAGAAAAAAAACCTCAATTCCGTTATTTAATCAATTTTATGACATTTGAAAACAAGTGTTTTAATGATATGGAAAACTGTCTTTTATCCAGTTAGTTCATTCTATAGTTTTAACGTGTTTTGTACTATTTGGACATTTTTCCCACTGGAGAGAATATCTAACATAATTAGCATACAGCACATGCACATCTCGCTCATCTAAGAAATCAACATAACACTTATATAGCAATGTTGATTTTAAATTTGAATTATCTCATCTCAAGTATTTCATATACTAAGGGCATAACCCTAAAAACCTTAAACGCACAGTACTCCCAGTGAAGTCAAAACGAATGAATGACATATGGGAATAGTTCGGAGAGCCTCACACCTTATCTGCCTCTCAATTATTGTAACCTCTATTACTGGTAGACAAATATGAAATTACACACAAAGTGTAAGATGATGTATTGCTGACATCAAGTTATTAAAGAAAAACTAATAGATTTTCTTTGGTATAGAATTTTAACTAATAAAGCAAGGTGGACTGTACTACAAAACTTTCATCTTAAGGCTACAAGCAAACATAACTGCACATTAATATACATCTCAACCACAAAATCTAACGTCACCAAAAAGGACAAAAAAAGACAAGATAGTCTGAAGCATGTGATACAGTCATCTGTAACAATGTGAAGGAATGTAATTTTTGGCACCAGGCACTCTTCCAAATAAAGTTCATGGGCTACATTTGCTGAACTTAGTTATCATTCAGCTCTATAATTTGAAAGAATGACACTAACATACACTATTCCTTTTAAAGTCTTCAGAGAAAAAAAGATATATTGACACCGATTGCAAGATAAAGATGCCTAAATTATGCCTTTGGAGAGCTTTGCTTAAACAGAAACATTTGCTTAATGGAAAGTTAAACAGAACTAAACTTAGAAAATTCAAAGTCTGCTTAACCTATATTAACTTTTAATTAGAATATAATATCCCCTTTTGCATAATACAGCCTACCAAAATAGTCAGCATTACAGAATTTCAAAAATATACTCATTCTTTAAATAAGAAATAAGAAAATGCATATGCATATTTTTAAAAGATAAGTCTCGTGAAGTATATCAAAGGATAAATTTTGAAAGAATGTTCTGTTACTACAGAAGAGAAAAATCTCTCTTCTTTACACCTATGGACTTTTGAATCCCACTCCACCTACTCTCAGCATCTAAGGGTTTTACCAGTTATGGGGAAGTTTTCAAATACTGTGCTCAGCCAGCTTTTAGAGGCATCTTGACCAACAGAGCAATAAAATCTCAAATTGATTATTGAATTGTAAGGACATGTCATTGTCTTCCTTTGCTGAAGAGCCAAAGGAGTTTAAGGAAGTTTACTGAGGTGTCTGCTCTGGAGCATAAACCGTGGTCCTGTTGTAGGGGACTCAAGATGATTGTTAAATTCAAGATAAGAAAGTTACTTTACATGGCTAGCTAGTACTTGACAAGCCACATTCCATTTAGAGTGCTGTAGGTCAAGCAATATCTAGCATGAACGAAGTTGGGGGGAAATGGCATAAGGAAGGGGCAAACACTGTTCCCTTTTTTTCCCACACCCTTGTCACTTGCTCTTCTCTTACCCTCCTCACCTGCACAAGATATGTTAGAGTTAAACTCACAAAAAATCCACAGAAGAAAATCCACACTTACTTCTGGAATTAACACACTTGATTCTTACTTCAAAAGCAGCCAATACACATTTTCACCCCTACTCTTCCATTAGACCTGTTAGTCTAACCTCAGTTGCTAGGAAAATTATAAAGATTATACTGGCTACTACTGAAAGGCATTTAAAGAATAATGCAATCATCAGGCACAGTCAACATGGCTTCACAAAGGGAAAGTCCTGTTTAACTAATTTGATATCCTTCTATGATAAGGTCACTCACCTAGAAGATGAAGGGAAGGCAGTGGTTGTAGTTTTCCTGGATTTTTAGTAAGGCTTTTGATACTGTCCCTCACAGCATCCTTCTGGACAAGTTGTTCAGCTGTAGGATGAGGGGGTTCACAGTGCACTGGGCGAAGAACTGGCTGAAGGGCAGGGCTCAAAGGGTTGTAGTGAAAGGGGCTACATCCGGCTGGCGACTGGTCACCAGCAGTGTTCCTCAGGGTTCAGTTCTAGGGCCAGTTTGGTTCAATATATTTATCAACAATCTGGATGCAGGATTTGAATGCACCATTAGCAAGTTTACTGATGATACCAAAATGGAAGGTGCTGTTGACTCTCTTGAGGGACAAGATGCCTTGCAGAGGGATCTAGATAGACTGGAGCTATGATTAATGGGATGAAATTGAACAAGTCCAAATGCCAGATTCTGCACCTAGGATGGAGTAACACCAGGCACAAGTATAAACTGTGAGAGGAGTGGCTGGAGAGCAGCCCTGCAGAAAGGGATCTGGGGGTGCTGGTTGACAGCAGGCTCATACTGAGTCAGCAGTGTGCCCTGGCAGCCAAGGACATCCTGGGGTGCATCAAACACAGCATAACCAGCTGGTCGAATGAGGCGATTATCCCGCTGTATTCAGCGTTGGTGCAGCCTCACCTTGAGTACTGTGTGCAGTTCTGGGCCCCATGATTCAAGAAGGATGTTAAGGTCCTTGAATGCATCCAGAGGAGGGCAACAAAGCTGGTGTGAAAGGGCTGGAAGGAATGTCCTATGAAGCGCAGCGAAGGACTTTGGGTTTGTCTAGCTTGGAGAAAAGGAGGCTGAGGGGTGACCTCATTGCTCTCTACAGCTTCCTGAGGAGGGAAAGTGGAGACGGAGGTGCCAATTGATCTCTTCTCCCTAGTATCCAGCAATAGGATGAGTGGAAATGGTTCAAAGCTCCAGCAGGGGAGGTTTAGACTGGACATCAGGAAGCATTTCTTTACTGAGAGGGTGGTCAAACACTGGAACAGGCTTTCTAGATAGGTGGCTGATGCCCCAAGCCTGTCAGTGTTAAGAGGCATTTGGACAATGCCCTTAACATGCTTTAACTTTTGGTCAGGCAGTTGGACCAGATGATCGTTGTAGGTCCCTTGCAACTGAAATAGTCTATTCTATTTTTGTCATAACAGAGTAAAATGAGTAACATTAGTTAGTGGCAATATTTTAAAACAATTAATACATCATATCCATCACGTGTTAAATTTATCTATGCATCTTTGCACAATTGCAAACTGATATTCAGCAACAATGCAGAGTTAAAGTACTAAGATATTGCAGAATGAGCGTTACTCTCCTTCAGATGACATTAAAAATAGCAGTCTCTTCTGATGAGCTCGTTACTCTAAAGACATCAGCATTCATACAGCATTTCTGCATTAAAGATGACCAGGTCTGCAATCACTTATACAATGCACAAAGCTCTTTTCAGAAATTCAGTAATTACCACCACCAATTCCTGTTGTATATAGCATCAACAACACCCTTTGCCCTGGCTGACTTNCACCACTTTTTCCTGGCTGATTTGTTTTTTGACTTCCCCCCCCCCCCTTTTTTTTTTTTAATTAAATGGAGGAATCCAGATGCAGAAGATCTCACCATGATGGCTAATCACATAGAACTGTTGCGAGAGAAGTTGAGAGAACAGTCTCGACCTTCCTTCCAATTTCTGATGTATGTTTGCATAGATGCACACAAACACACAATGAAATGGCATCACACTGGTATGTTGAAGAGGTTGGGAATTGTTAGAAAGCAGTTTACCTTAATCTCCTTCTAGAAGTACAAGTGCGTTAGGCTACACTTCAGAGCTAATGAGAATTAAGGCTTTGTTACAACCCACTGATCTGGGGAAAGCAAAACACCTCATGAAGACAGTCTGGCAAGTTCTGGCTAGAGTCCATGGTTTCCATGGGTCTTGAAAGGTAGCCTGGCCTAAGGCCAGCAACATCTATGGCCTTCAGATCTCACAATCTGAAAAAAACAGGCAGTAATGTGGAAAGAGCTGCCCAGGAAAAACAAACAAACAAAGAGAACCCCAAAACACACACGTACCACAAGCACCACCTACACACACCCCCCCGCCGAATCTTCCAAGGGGAGGAGGGGAGGGTGGGAAAACAACCTATCCAATTTTTTTGTTCTGTTACCAGTTAATTGAAAATTCTGTGTTTACTCCAGTTTTACGTGACATATCACTCTAAAATTCTACTCCTTCCCCATTTGTAAATACTTGCTTACTTATTAGACTAGAAAATGTTCCTATTTCAGTGTGAGAGAAGAAAAAAAGAAAAAGCCTTGCCTCTCTAGTTTCAGTCTTTTTTTCTTTTTTATTTGAAATGGAAAAGGTCATTCACGACACAAAATGCTGAGGATATATTAATGTAAGAGGATGAATCAAAATGGGAACACCTGACTCTGAACATTTCTAAAGTTTAATTTATTTTAAACCACTGCCAAAAAGTAACATTTTTTCCCTTAACATTATTCTCCAATTCATACTTAAGTATGTCTTTCATAATTCTGAAAGGCATAACAGCCAGCAATACATCAAAATGAAAGCTGCAGTTTCAGATATTCCATTTCCCTATTTTACAAGCCACAACAATATTATTTAATAGGCAAGAGCTGGCTTCCTTCAACAGCCTTCTATTCACTTTAAGTAGGAAAAAATATATACTCCTGTACAAGTAAAACATTTGAATATTTACAGTTTTGGAACTCCTGCATGACTGGAAAGAAAGGAGAAGGAGCCAGCAACGTTTTAGAATAATACTTCATTGAGGAGATATTTCACACTCTTCCATATTTCACTGGTTGTTCTAAGGAAAAAAAAAAATTACCTGCTTTTTTGAAAAACAGTAAGTATTTAGAGATTCCCCTTGGGGGAAACTTTAAGCAATAAACTACGATCACGTACGAGACTCAATACCAGGCTTCTTTTTTTTTTTTTTTTCCTCAGCTGCACAGCTCAAAAAAATCTCTTCCAACTTTAACAGAATATGTTCCGATCTTTAAATAGGCAGTTTTAATATATATTAGAAGTGGATGGTGATATTTTAGCTTTCCCATAAAAATGGGAAGAGGTGTAGAAAGTCAAATTTAGTGATCTTAAGCTGTCATCAGCAAGATTCCATTATTCCACCACAAGGGTATTTTGACATCGTTTGCAAGTTTCAGCGTATATCTTTAGGACTGTCCTAGAAGACAGCAGACACAGTTTAGGTAGTGTCTAGCACCAGGAAAAAAACCTATAAACTTCTTTCAGGGATGGGAACTCTTTGCTGACAAGAAGCAAGAAGGGCACAGATAGGAATAATAACCTTAAAGGGTTGAAATGAAGAATTCGGTGCAAAACTGCCTTGTCTTTAGTGGCCTCTTCCATGAGGCAGGGAGACAATGGAGGCACATGAAGCAATAAACCCATTATAGCAGAGTCTCCTAGACAATCCTGATTCATAAGCAGGGAGAAATCAAGCAAAGACCAGAGAGCATCTACTAGAATATCATGGAAGCACAGTTCACGTTCCCTTAATCAGAATTACTAGAATACATAAACTCACTTTTGTTGATAACTTATTTTACCCTGTAAGGTTTACATACAAATCATACTGCTTTCTTCATAAGAGGTAAGACCTCTCTCTCAGGTTACGTTTTTCTACACAGTGAGAAGGGAAGAATGTTTTAAAATGTACAGCTACAAATGTCTGGTTTAGGAATACAGCTGAGCAGCAAAATAATCACTACAAAGATTCTCTCAACTTTGAGCTTTACGCTAAAATATAAGCACCTTCTAAGAGGAAAGTGGGGAGTAAGGCATATAATCAAAAAACAGCATAAGCAATTAAAAAATCAAGTAACAAATTAATTATAGTTCCACCTCATCCTCAATTTATCTACTTTGTATAAATTAAAACTTGTACTCAAAACCTCTTTTTCAAAAGAATTAGAAGAATATTCCTCCATTCAACAGAAAAGCATATGTAGAATTCTGTATAACAGGGCTGAAAACATTCAAATCAGCTTGCATGTATGCAAAGAAGATTCGGATTCCCTGTTATTTAAGTGACAGCTAAAGAAACCACTCTGAAGAATATATCCAGATTCTTTTTGAGTTTTGGAAGATGACAAAATTGTTAGCATTAGCAGGTCAGACACATATCCAACCTATTTCCAGCACCAAGCAGAAAGAAACTGAAGATGACATTTCTCTCCAAACAGCAGTCTGAACTGTTTTCAAATGCAAAAATAGTGATGTAGAGGCTAAAAGCATAGGCAGTTTGCAGATTTAGAAAAAAGACATTTGCATCTGGTATGGATCGACAAAGGTGTGGGGGAGCACAGACACTGAAAAATCAGAGTCTCCATGAATAAAATAAAAAATAAGAGGCAAATAGTGGATTCCTGTCCATGACACTCTTGTTCCTTGTCTCGTGCTGCTTTAAGTGTAAGAGGTCTTCATGTTCATTCAACCTGGCTGAACACCAAAATAATGTACCACTGAATAAACAAGGACACATTATTGAATAGGATATGAAAACTCATCCTACCTTTTTGCTAGCAATTTTATTGGGGCAGGAGGGGGGCAGGCATGAGGGAATGCGATCAATTCTTCCACGAGGTAGAGAGACCTCCTCTTCCCAACAGAGGAATTCAGAACATTTCAGGTGTGAACTTACTTAAATAGACCAGCACGCAACCCCATGTCACAGAGAAGTAGTCTAACTAAAACTATCAATAAGGACAGAAATATTATACACCAGTGGACCAGAATGGGAACAGGTGCAATTAAAATGCACCTCTACAGGATAAATACCCAGTTTGGGTGCTCACTGCCTTACCCAGAAAGCTTTACTCAACTTCATGGATAAAATGCAGCCAGACTGTATAAAACATGAGTTGTGGAAAACCAGCCCCGCACATCTTTTAGAGTTATTATATGCAATCTTTCTAAAGCTTAACATTGTATCAATGTATGCAATAGTCTAGAGTGAGCAAACAGGTTAGCAGCTACCCGTATCATCAGGTCAAGGGAAATTTGTTCAGGCAAAATACAAAGCTTTTGTGTCCGTCTTCGAGAAACACACATTTTAATCCAAATTCAGATCAAGATTTTAGATGTTTCCTTGTGCTTTTTCTGGCACTGTTGGCTAATCAATAGTTTTTAATAAAGTTTTTTGGAATACCTAACAGTCATGCATTCATTTTATGATAAGTATGCACAAATAATGTCTCAACGATTCCCCCCCCCCCAATTTTTCTCTACTGGGACTGAAAATCTTTATTATTTTACTGTAGAAAACAAACTATTGGTTCTGTTAACAGTAGTATATTTACCTGAACAGTTTGCCAAAAAAAAAAGGATGAATATAATTATTTTTTAAAAACAATCGAAGAATAGTAGCTCAACTTTAAGTAAAATTAGTTACAGTGAAGCAGTTTATGAGTGTGCAAAGTGTGAATGAGCATCAGGCTGAAACTCAAAAGGGAAGGCTGTTATATCAGGAAACAGCAATATGAATTGTGTTGCCCTGACTGGATCAAAGACTACCAGGTAAATCCGTGAGCTCTGGCTGCAGCCATGGATGTCTAGGCCATGAAGGGAATCTGTCTAAGACAGACAGCTAGCAAATTAGAGGACAGCTATGCACAAAGATTTTTGCTCTATTACTTATCCCCATGAACACCAAAATAAAAAAATAAAGTTAAAAAAAACCCACCACATCAACAATAAAACTCGCTCCCCACACGCACACACAAAGCCCTGTATCTCTGCAGATTCCCAGAGGCAGAAGCCTGCTCCAGATGCTTTTCTCTCCTCCCCCAGCTTCAGAGTTTCCAGAAGCAGCGGAAAGCTATACTGACATAACTCATGTCAGACTAGAGAGGGCAGAGGACTGGGTCTTCAGGTGTTCCATGACGTGGGAGGATGAGAAGTTCTGAACTTCCTTCCAGGTCTTGCATTTCTGAGTCTGCGACACTATTTGGATATTTCTTGTCATTTTGAGATCATAAATTTTAAAATCAGTAGGATTTTGCCAATCAAAATCCTATATCCACTATTTTTGGCTTGGGGGGACACCAACCCCCCTCCCTAAAAAAAACCAACCAACCAAAAAAAAAAAAAAAAAAAAAAAAAAAATCAAGCAAAACCTTTACACTTTGTTAGGAAGATGAAATAAGGGGAGAAACTGTATTTCTTCCTGGTTTAAAATCTGCCAGATAAAACTTAGCATTTGTATTGCCTTTCCTAAGGATAATGCTTCTTTCTCTGCAGGGAATAGTTTAAACAAAAATAATTTTTATTTCAGAACCAAGCAACATGTCAAATAAAAGCAAAATAAATTAAAAAAATTTGCTTCTCTCCAGGCCACAGACTGCATAAGTTTTCTAGCAGAGCCTATCAAGCTTCCTTACAAAGGTCAAACTTCAGTGGTATTTAAAGCCTCTGATTATTATTAATAGCCTATGACTTAGCCCACAGTGCCTTTTCTATAATGTAACAGCCTTTCACCGCATTAACTCACAGGGCCACACAGGACACATCTACGCAGCAGTCCAGGTGGAGGGCTCAGCCGGCTAAGAGCCCACACGCTTGCCCATGACCCTGGGTGAACACCTGGTAGCTGAAGACCAGGCTGCTACAGCTATGCTGCCACCACATCAAGCCAGTCAGCTAAGCTTACGTTCACAAAAGCTAAATGCGCCCCTTCGGATTGCAACACAGACAGCGTCACAGTTTTTCTTGTTGACACAGATTTAATTCCCACCTGCAGTTCTCCCCACTCTAGATTATTTAGCATTTCAAATAATTCTTTAAAAAGTGTTTAGTGTTAACACATATGAAAACATACTCCTCTTCCTTCACTTCACATCTTGTTGGATAGGCTAGATAAACACCTAAGGTTTAATAGTGACTGTTCAAGTGTTAATTATTTTTTCACCACAGGAATTCTGTTTGTGTCTTAGTTTCTCAGTACAGTTCTCAACCCTAAAATTACTTCAAAACATTACTATTATAACTTATAGAATAGAGCCATGTTGTTTTTTTTTTCCCCACATGCAAGTTAACTGAAACTGTGAGAAAGAAGTGCAGCACAGCTTTATCCAACCAGCACCAGAAAATGTCTCAGATCCTGCCTTTTTAACATAATCATACTGCGATCACTAGTGACTGCAAAAAGAAAGATTCCAAGACAAAACACAACAAGCACCAATACCTCAAAACCATCTTTAAAATGTAAGATAGGTCTTTAAAGTATTAAGTGAGATTTGCAGGATCAATTAGAAGACTTTGCCTCCATGTATGTCCATACCATAAAAGAATGACTGGTAGAAAAAACAAAACAAACAAAACCAACAACAACAAAAAAACCCTGAGGGAACACAGGAGTACTTCCCATGAGCCTGACAAAAGTTTCCATATTCATTAAAGAGAAATGCAGAGGAAGTCAGAAATATTCTAAAAAAATAACTTGGTGGCTGCCATGTGTCCAGCATTCCAGACATAAGTCCTAACTCCTTAAAGTCTGTATAAAATTTTCCCAAAAGAAGAAAAGAAAACAACAGGGTCAATACATGTAAAAAGACGAAGGACACATCCAGGAAGTTCTATACCACCCTAATGCTTCTTCCTCCCCATTTTATTCTCTCTCTTCAGAGATTTTCACTTTAAAAAGAGAAAAATACATTTCCTTACTGTTGCTTATATCTCAAAGAATTAATCAGCTTGTTAATAAACTTTGGAGTTGCTTGAGATGGCCACACATGGCTACTAAAATAATGGTGAGCGACTAGAATCTATCAAAGCTTTGATAAAACCCAGACCAAGTAACACTGATTACTTACCAGACCATTAATAAAAAAGTCTTGCTCCTCAAATATGGAAAAATCTCATCAGTAAAAACTGATCATACACTGTATTTATTTCTCTAAAACCCATTCTAAAATGCCAAACATGTTGGCCTCTTACTGAATCCCATTATGCCCTCAGACTACATTGACATTAATCCTCAAAACATCCCATTAGAGTTTAAGTCTTTTTATTTAACCTTCCTATGTATCTAGGAGTTATCCATAAAATCAAAGACTGTGTCAGCTAAAAGCAGTTCCACCTACTGATTCTGAAATGGGGGGTATTCCTGGCTGGTTTAGGAGAAGGGGGGGGGGGGGGGGATTTTTAATTTTTTTTTTTAAAGGAACAAATGATTTTTTTTTTTCCTTTCACCTCAACTTTATAGCACATCAACAAGACACCATCATCAAAATAACTCCTGCAAAAAAGGAGACCGAGTGAACAGCTGCAGATTCTTCATAATCACTGGTAAATCTGCTCAACACAGCAGTAGTGCTGCACCCCATAATCCCTACTCCAATGAAATCAAACCACCTGATGCTGGTAGGACACAGGAGCTTGTAAGAAATAGAACTAATTGTCATCCTCTAAAGAGTTGATCCATTAGCACTAGTGTGTTAGGCTGTGATAAAAAGGAGACAGCACTAGCAATGCTGAGGCTCATCTCTTATGGGAATACTTCAGAATGTAGTAGGAAAGCTTTTATACCCTTCTGAAACAGTACATAGATACCCATTTTTGTTTCACGAGCTTGTGTTCCACATTTGTTTTGTTCTGTTCTTCATAAATATTGCTCTAAAGAAAAGGTCAATGGCAAAAGTCTACAGACACATTCAATATCAGGCAGACTTTTCAAACAGTCAAGATGAGCCAAAGCCTAAGAACTTGAGTAAGCCAAGAACAAACTGAAGGCCAGATGCATGTGATTAAGACATACCACACAAAACAAACACCACCAAAAAACCCACCAAGGTGTTAGCCGGATTTTTTATTGAGAGTTATGGAAAAAAATAAGAAAAAAAATTTTTAAAAAAGCAAAACCAAAAAACCCCACAAAACCACACAACCAAAACTCTCCCAAGCCTTGCAATTCTTTTAAATATATCAGATCTGCAATTATTTGTTTCTTTCTAAAAAAGAAAATGGATTATGCTGACTTCAGCTACAGACTGTTTTCCCCACTTTTCACTTCTTCTGAACTTCTATTAGGGAGCTACAATAAAGCTCTAAGTATCATCAAGTGCAAGTTTTTGATTAATCTATGTAACATTTTCTGGTTTTTTTTTGTTGTGGGTTTTTTTGTTTGGTTGGGGTTGGTTGTTTGTTTTTAAAAAAAGTGTTTAACTTACCCTAAAAAACTAAAGTTAGGTTAATATCCCGGCCAATCCTTGCCTGTGATTAGTATTACCAATCTTCTAGAAGCAGATACATAATAGTAGATTTCAAGTCTTTCTATTGAAGAACTCCTCTCTACTGGACAAATGGGTGGAAATTATAATACAGAATAAAATAAGAGAAAGTTATAAAACTAAAATAACAATAGAAAAGTAAAGAGTTAACAGGTTTTGTAGAAGAAGTCACAAACCTGTTAGAATTAACAGAAGCAGTGGTGTAGCATACATCAACTTTTTTTTAAAAAGTTTTACAAGGTCCTTCACCAGTTGCTTGGAAAAATTACATTGCAAAGTCATAAAGGGCAGACGTCTTGCATTTGCTAATGCCAACAAAAGAGACTCAGACCTAAAGCTGAAGACAAATCTATAGGCTTTCAGTATCCTCACCAACCAAGTGATAAAATATTAAATAAAATTCAGTGCTGGTAAGTGCAAACTGTGTACGTTTGGTAAAACACATAACCACTTTTATAACATTGGACTTAAAACTAACTATCATCACTCAGCAAAAAAGTTCTGGTGGCACTGGGGAGAATTCAGCTCAGTTCTCAGGGCTGGTCAGAAAAAGAAAGGGAATAATAAAAAGTAGTGCTTAGTGAAGATACTGAAGGAGAAGGCACCGTTTTGTCCTTAACAGTCTTAGTAGCTGCTGACAAACCCTATGTGAGGCTAGAATAGCACTACAGCCTTTCTTATAGAGGCACTTGACTTATTCAGGGAAAAAGAAAATCTCATTAAATCTCAGAGCACGAGATGGGTATAAAATCAAACATTTTTCTCCTTGGCACAGCCAGGAGCCTGTGGAAGCATGGCTACCCTTCACCACTATCTAGCTGGCCTCCTCTTTCCCTCCCCTTCCCACCACCGTCCTAAAACACCTTCTGGTCCCAGTGTGACCAGGACCTTGTCTTCACCACGCTCATACCAAGATGACCATGGTGATAGAAGTCACCCCTCATGCCTACCACAACCACGTCATGGCAGCTGGGCTATACAGTTAGACCCTCAAGAGGAGGGAAACAGCCCCTCCCTGAAGCACTTCTCAGCAGCCATAGCACATCCTCCTAAGTCATCCCTGCTCAGAAGGACAGAAAAGAAAGGATGTGGGCAGAACAAAACAACCCTTTATGCTTCACTTCCTAAAGAGGCAGAGAGTACAGCATAGATCAGGCTGCTCTCAAACTTGAGAGCCACTGCAGTGGCAAGCACTGGAAAAAAAAAAAAATGCTAGTTAGGATCACCTGGGAAGCAATTTAAAGAGCAGCGCCCTGATGTATGTATATATATGCACAGCTCTTCTCCTCCCTTCTGCTAAATACAGCCTTCACTAATGAGTATATAGTGGGGCAAGCACAGACTAGCCAGAAGATCGTCTTTGATAGTACAAGGGGCTCTACCCATGAATTCCTTGGGCTGGCTGGCATCAATCACTTAGCAGCTGCAAGATGACTCTAGCTGTACATACACTCCTCTGGCTTCCCTTCTTCTCTCATCATCCTGCTCATAAAAGCCTAAACCGAGGTTAATCAGCAGTCCCTGGCTTCAAAATCCTGCTTTAGGCCAAAAATAAAAGCAAGTTTTGCCCTCAGTGAATTACTTCAGTAGAGTGGTTTTTCTTAGGATTAGTTAACATTAGTTCATTTGGCTGGTAACCTAAAACGATTATCTGAAGAGATTGCTGCTGCCATCTACTGACAAATTCCATTATAAACAAAATACAAAGCAACTTAAACAGAGGTTATATTCTAAAATGAGACAAACTGATTCAATAGAAAAGCCCAGCATGCACAAACTGGCAGCCAGGCTACATTACCTGTCCAACAGGATAGTGAAGCATGAATAATACTTCATGTCAGGCACAGACCCCTTTCAGCGAAGGAAGAGTTTAGCAACAGTATCCTGGTTTACTGCCTTGTACAAAAGAAAAATTGATGCAACCCACTGGTTTTGGGGTGGTTTTTTTTTTTGTTTGTTTTGTTTTTGAAATAAAAGGTGGGCAGTTCTTCCTTTGACTGCTGGTCACTCAGCCCTAAAGAAATGTAAGTGTACTATTCCAAAGATCAGCCTTTAAACTTTCTTTCACAACATTTTTTCTTAGGAGAAATATTCCAGGTTAACCTAATCAAAAGTGCCAGTTCTGTGCTTGGCTTGATACAGTTTTACCTCCCTAAGGGGTTCTTCACTGGAATGCATTGTGAAGTGAAACAGTTTCATAGGCCAAGCAGCTCTTCCAGCTACAGTCAATACCAACTTCAAAACACAAAGCAAAACATTTCCAAGATTCCCTTCAGTGCAGATTCACAGATTGCAGCAGGAGTTGTCTCTTAGGGCAGCATGTTAATCCACTGGTATTATCAGTCTTCCTCCATCCCTAGGTTTCTTTCATATGTTAAGAGCTAATATTCAATGAGGTAACTGCCAAGTATTTCAGTTGCAGTCTACTCAGCTAGAGACTGCATTGTCTGCTCTGCACTTGCACACAGTTTCAAAGCCTTTCTTGCTTCCAATATAGCTATCAGGTCTTCTCTCACCAAAACCTGACAGCTGTAAGAGTCATCTCTAAAAACCGTAGCTTGCATCATAAAAATTCTCACCCAAGTCTCCCAAAATAGCTATGGAAGCTAACAGAGTCCTGATCCTCCAAATTTATCTCAAATACTTGGCCCCAAGAGTCTCTCTGCAGCCATGCATGAAGCTGCCCATCAAAAACATCTGCCAGACCCCACACTGTTTGAGAACCACCACAGGGTTCACTGCAACACCAAATACAGCAAGAGCCAGCGAACCAAGACAGAACCGCACAGGGATGCTCTATAACCTGTTGTTAAATACAGTTATCTACACAATTATCTAGTCTACACAAGATTGGTGCTCAATTACTGCCAATTAAGTAACTGTAACATATACAATTCCGTGTATTATGCAATTATAACATACTGATTCCTACAGGAATAGTAGAGAACACAAGCAACTATAAAAAAAAGTGTAGCTAATTCCATTAGGTAACACTTGCAAATTCAGTGATTTGCTCAGATCAAACGTTTATATGTATCACCAGAGCAATTATGAATGCAGCTCAAGGACAACAGGACCCTATGATATTATCCACTGTATAGATACAGAGCACAGATGTTAAACCACAAGAAAGCCAAAGAGTTTATACACCCCAGACAGTCAAGCCCACATCAGCCTACATGAGAGCCAATGAACACTAAAAAAAAAAAAAAAAAAGCATTATCATTGTGAACTTCTTGTTCACAAGTATCACAGCAAAGAAGATTTGTAAACGCAGAACTTAAGGAAAATAATGAGACTACACTTTTTAGTAAGTGTTGTTTTAGTACTTCCTCGTTGGTTACAGAGATCTATGAAAGCAGGCACTGTGTCAGCCACAGCTCGGAATCAGAAGAACTTTAAATGAAGAACAGGTAGGGCACTGGAGACTGGGACAAATCTTCACAGTGAAAGCAAAGAGCTTACAAAAGGAGGACACAAGAGTCAGATGCAAAGGAAAGAGTAACAGTCAAAAAAAAAGAAAAAAAGAAAATTATTTTTGCAAGAGCTCTAATGGATATAACCAAATCTCATCTTTCCCAAGATCAGGAGAAGGATATTTCAGTAAATGAAAATGCAAGATAAGATTACCCCAGTCCAGAGTTTTAGCTGATAGAGAGATGGAAAGAGTGGTCTATCTTAAAAAGAATCTGCAAGACACAGACATAGCCAGAACATGAGTACTAAGAAACACATTCCTGTTGAAAGCAATGCTAAAAATGGTATGAGTAGCAGGAAGAGAAGTTTGCTTCAGCCATCAAAAGCAATGGGAGGAAGAACTTGACAGGAAAGATTAAGCAGCCGTTTGATTCCCGTTGAAACTGAATTCATCGCTAAATGCATAGGAAGAGGTCTCTGAAAGGCAAGATGAAAGTGTAGTTTGGACAAACAGGTATTGAGGCAGATTTAGATGCAATTTAGTACTGAAGAATATGCAGGTTTAAGTTACATTTTTCTTACATATACTTCAACTCTAGGTACAGCACATCATGAATCCCCAAAAAGAATAAAGTCAAAGGAAGAAGCTGAGAATGACCAGGAGAAAATGGAGTCACAGTCAGAGGGTGAGCTAGTGTTGGAAGTAGCAGACAGTTGCATGAACAAGAGAGATGCTTCTTAGCTCTCATTTGGAAGAGGTTATTCAAAGGAGATTAGTAAAAGACTGCTCTGTACAGTCCAAGGGATAGAAACAGGACTAGGGAGGATACTGGCATGGAAATGCAATGGGTGACACTTTAAGTAGTAACAGACTTCAGATATCAAAGAGAGTAATGGGCACAGCTGGGGAAGCAGGCAGGTCAAGGACGGGTAGGCACAAAAAAGGAAGGATTAAAGCATGCTTATGCCATGAAAAAGCTAAAGGAAAGGAAGACATTATGCAGTAAGTTAAGCATGAGATGAAAGTACACACAGAAGAAAACCAGGAGACAGAATAGAATTATCAAAGCAAGCACAGTTTATAAGAAAGGTCTGCCTCCAACAGCAGTGGAAGGGAAGGGGGGGGTTCACTATCTGGAGAGCAAGTCAGTAACATCTGGAGGCAGGAAAGAGAAGCAGCAAGATAAATAAGAGAATCAAAGATGGCAAAAAGGTAGTAGGGCTTGCCAAGATCCTGGGGAAAGCTGGGGGGGGCGGGGAGGGGAAGAGATATAAAGTCTTTCAGTTCATAGTAAAAATAGGAGCAAACAGTTATTCTCATTACTTGATGGTTATAAATTGCATTTTCAAGTAGTGTTGGAAAGTAGACTGCAACAACGGTCAGCACATGTACCTCAGTGGTACTGCACAGACTCTCAGTAACAAAAGCTCAGTGTGCCCTTGCTACCCCAAGGCGACATGGCGTTCTGGTGTCACTGGGCTTGCAGTGGTCTGC
>VYZW01001209.1:0-68176 GCA_013401315.1 Balaeniceps rex | reverse complement strand
TTCCAACCTTAATGATTCTATGATTCTATGATTCTAAGTCATCTAGACCCCCGCAGCAGACATATTGTGTGATGCCTCTTATTGACTTTCAGCCAGCCTTTGGGGATAGTCCCCATCATCATGTAAGCAACTGGGAAGGAGAATCCACATTTCTCCTCTGTTTTTGCCTGCAGTGACCTCCAGCAATGTGTTACCATGCCATCTTCCATGGCCCTGTCCCTCTCAAATATCAGAGCAACCATCAGCCTTAGTCTATGTCAGTGACTATAAACTCAGGCCTGCTTGTAGAAGCCTCCTGTCTCAGGTGGGTAATCTCAGTTTAACAAGTATAGCTGGAAACCCAATTCCTTCTCTAAAGGTTAAACTTCTGAACTGCAGATAATTACTACTCTTCTCCTCCCTTTGATGGCATCTTCTATCTTAAGCTGAGGAAACAGTATGTAGGTGCTTTGAAGTTTAAAATAAATGAATGTCTCTTGGTATGGCTGTGAGTTAAAAAATACCATCTTCGTGTTTCCATTTGAAGAACCCAAGGCAGAGTTGCTGGAGGTGTGTTCCCATCCAGCGGGTGAGTCACCAGCAGAGCCGAGGGCAGTGCTCAGCACCGGGGTCTTGCTCCGTGGCAGTTCAGGGCACTGATTTGACCCAAAGGCAGCAATTTTTGTCCAGATGAATTTCTAAGGTATTTTGTAAGTTGTTTGTTGTAAATAAGCAGGTTCTGCAGTCACATCTCATCGCTGACCACTGTGCAGCAACCTCAGGCTGGAGCTGCTGGCAGGTTCAGTACCCACAGGGTGTCAGGAGTGCTGAGACTGCTGTCACTTGGCTTCCAAGATGCTATATTTTTGCTTTTAAGTGTAAAAACCTAGTTGCCAGTTTTGAATATGCCAAGGAGCTTGAGGGAGTAGCTTATCTTTCTCCTAAAATGTGCTGGCATGGCAGGTTTTTGATGAATCCGCCAAGAGAGTGCACGGTGAGGCTGGTGCTTGCAAAGCCGGGCTGTCAGCAGGGGACACGGTCCTGGTTTGGGACACTGCTCCGCAGTCCCCATGCTGCTGGGCGGTTGCATGTTCATTAGCTGCAAACGAGCGTCCCAACCATGTACACAGCCCTTGAGTAGGGTAAAACTGGAGGTGCTCGGTGGGACTGAAGCATGGCTGCTGTGTGCTCCTTGCTGCTGGGCTGGAGCTGCGAGCTCTGTGCTGCCCACAGGGTCTGGTGCCAGTGGGGCATCTGCGAAAGGCGGCTCTGAGTGGAGATGGTAGCGTGGGTGCTGCCCCAGCGCCTGCGGCACTCGGTGCTGGAAGGTCCCCGCAAGGACAGTCCCCTGCAAGCTGGGATGGAGGAGGGTGGTGGCAGAGGCAGGCTGGCGTGTCCTGCCGAGCAGCAGGCAGCAGATGGCAATGTCGCCCTGTGAGAACTGCAGGCAGGGAGGCAGGCAGGCAGGGATGCAGTTAGATGCTTGCTGGGCTGACAGCTTGGGGACAGGGGACAAAGTGACCCCCTCGGCAGTGGGTCCAGCTTCTTTTGCAGAAGCCAGAGAGTTTCAAGCAGCGTTGGGTGCCTGGTAGAGATGCTCCTTGGCCCTGGGCTAGCTCGGCTCCCTGTGGCCACCCAGGTGGGAGAGGCGAGTGAGGGGGCAGGCAGGGGCACCCCTTTCTGCCTGCTGCCCTCCTGTCCTGCCTGGCAGAGGCTGCTGTGGGGCTGCTCACACCGGGCTGGTCACAGTTAGAGTGGCCCCAAGATGTAAAATAGCCCAGGCTGGCTCTTGCCAGGCCTTGGGGGGGGTATGATTTTGACAGCTG
Source organism: Balaeniceps rex (assembly GCA_013401315.1). Lineage (NCBI taxonomy): Eukaryota > Metazoa > Chordata > Aves > Pelecaniformes > Balaenicipitidae > Balaeniceps > Balaeniceps rex. Next base: position 66,371 of record VYZW01001209.1, on the reverse strand, counting down.
GGGAAACTGAGGCAGGGAGAGTGCCTGTGAACGGGTACTGGAGACACTATGGAGCTGGTCGGCTGTCATTTTTAGCAGTGGGGTGAAGCTGCTCCCACAGCTGAGCAGGGTGAAGACTTGGTGTGGCCGGGACACGAGCTTTGGCAGGGTGTCGTGCCTCCTCTTTGCAACTCACCCCGCTGCCAGCGGGTATTTTCCGGGTGCAGCAGGCTGGGGGGCTCAGATGGCCACATCTCCTCTCTGTGCTCAGGGACTGCTCCTGTGCCCCACAGAGCCCCGACGGAATGGAAAGCCACGCTGTTCCCTGCAGCTGTTGCTGCCTGGCTTGGCCGTGTCCCAGGGCCACAGGGCCATCCCAGAGCCGTACCTTGGGGACTTTGCGCGGCCGTGCACTCTCTATCTGATGGGAGGAGAGCCAGTGCTGGAAGCGTTCTCCTTTTCTCTGAGTGGCTCCATCTCATCCTTTATCAGGCAGGGCTGCTGAGCTCAGGGAAATGGGAGCTGTTTGCCTGCTCGGGGCAGGCTCCTGAGGAGTGGCTGTGGGTTTTGCTGACTTCCCCAGGTTAACAACATGCTGGTGACAGCATCAGTGGTACAGAAAATGGGGCTGGCATCGGCCCTGGGTGCAGGTGGGAGCTCCCGGGTGCTGCCACTGCAAGTAACGTCAGCAGCCAAGGCACCTCATCGCAGGACTGTGAAGGAGAGGCCAGAAGGTACTAAGAAATAATTCTGAGTTGTCAAAAGGTGTACTGTGGGTCCCCTTGGCCTCCCCATTTCCCGGCTCCAGCACATGTCGTCTTGGTTTGGGACCAAGCTATTCCCCTGGGAGCAGGGCACTGAACTGCACTTACCGGGACCATCCTCTGCTCCCCGAGCAGGAACGCTTCGAATTGGCACAGGGCCATGCCAGTGCTAAAAAACAAATTAATTTCTTCCAGCTGAGCATTCCTGATTCAGCATTTCTCCTGCCAGCACTTTACAGCGGGTGTGAGATAACAAGAAGGTACTGTGCGCAGAGGGGTGGCAGTTGTCCCGGCCGGGTATCTCCTGATTAGGTGCAATACAAAGATACTGGCTGTGCACTCTCAGCACGCCAGGGCCAGAGGTGGGGCTTGGCAAAAGGGTCACAGAAACAGGGATGGGTCCTCGTAGTGCCCCTGTCACCAACCCTCAGCTGTATCCCCGGCTCTGTGCTAAAGGATGTGAGTACCTTGGAAGGTGCTGGGTTTGTGCTGCTCCTTAAAAATTTAAGGCTTTATCTCAGAAGGCATCAGGTCTGTGTGGCCTGAGCCTAATTTCTTCCTCTTAGGAGAATTTGTGTGGCTCTGGTTTTTCTTTTTGCATTTACTAAAGCATGGCATTGTTGTCACACATTAGACAGCGGCCAGGCTCGGCTGCAGCAGCGGCTGTGTTTGGTGGAAGGAGGAGTGTCCTGGGTTGATACATCCATGAAACATCGCAAATGGTGCTCATGAGAGAGAGACCAGACTGAGTGAGAGAGGTCCTGAGAGGGCCACTGAGGTTTTCAAGCTGGGCTCTGCATTGATGCTGTGTGTGGTTTCATGTGCTCCTTCCCTCTGAAATTATGCTTTGGTTTGCAGGAGAGACTTGACTTTTCACATTAGCCATTAGCTGAGACACTTGTCTCAGCTGGAGGAGCACCAAGGAGACTGAGGCACAGTGCAAAGGTGCAGAGGTCTTCTCTGTCCAAGAGGATGGTAAGCATGGAATGTAACAAGCAGGGACCGATGGCAGAGAGCGGGTGCGGGTACCCAGAGAAGGGGACTGGCAGTGCTAGAAAAGCCGTGGCTAGAAATGAGGAGGAAGGAAACCCCGCCTTGGAATCAAGTGCAAAACTGAGCCAGATCCTTCTCCACTTGCTTTGTGTGTCCTGATCACCTAGAAGTCCTGGAAAAAATTAATGGAGAGGGGAAAGCAATCAAAACTTGAATGCTGTGGTGGGTTGACCCTGGCTGGATGCCAGGTGCCCACCAAAGCCGCTCTATCACTCCCCTTCTCAACTGGACAGGGGAGAGAAAATACAACGAAAAGCTCGTGGGTTGAGATAAGGACAGGGAGATCACTCAGCAATTACCGTCACGGGCAAAACAGACTCGACTTGGGGAAATCAGTTTAATTTATTACCAGTCGAATCAGAGTAGGATAATGAGAAATAAAAACTAAATCTTAAAACACCTTCCCCCCACCCCTCCCTTCTTCCCGGGCTCAACTTCAATCCCAATTTTCTCTACCTCCTCCCCCCTGAGCGGCGTGGGGGGACAGGGAATGGGGGTTGCAGTCAGTTCATCACACGTCGTCTCTGCCACTCCTTCCTCCCCAGGAGGAGGACTCCTCACACTCTTCCCCTGCTCCAGCGTGGGGTCCCTCTCACGGGAGACAGTCCTCCACGAACTTCTCCAACGTGGGTCCTTCCCATGGGCTGCAGTTCTTCATGAACTGCTCCAGCGTGGGTCTCTTCCATGGGGTGCAGTCCTTCAGGAACAGACTGCTCCAGCGTGGGTCACAAGGGGTCACAGGGTCACAAGTCCTGCCAGCAAACCTGCTCCAGTGTGGGCTCCTCTCTCCCACGGGTCCACAGGTCCTGCCAGAAGCCTGCTCCAGAGCAGGCTTCCCACAGGGTCACAGCCTCCTTCAGGCATCCACCTGCTCTGGCGTGGGGTCCTCCATGAGCTGCAGGCAGCTATCTGCTCCACCGTTAACCTCCATGGGCTGCAGGAGGACAGCCTGCCTCACCATGGTCTTCACCATGGGCTGCAGGGGAATCTCTGCTCTGGTGCCTGGAGCACCTCCTCCCCCTCCTTCTTCACTGACCTTGGTGTCTGCAGAGTCGTTCCTCTCACATATTCTCTCTCCTCTCTCCGGCTGCAGTTGTGCAGGGGTATGGTTTGGTTTGGGTTTTTTTTCCCCCTTTCTTAAATACGTTATCACAGAGGCACTACCACCGTCGCTGATGGGCTCAGCCTCGGCCAGTGGTGGGTCCGTCTTGGAGCCAGCTGGCGTTGGCTCCATCAGACATAGGGGAAGCTTCTAGCAGCTTCTCACAGAAGCCACCCCTGTAGCCCCCCCACTACCAAAACCTTGCAACACAAACCCAATACAAATGCATTGCATGTTAGTGGTGACCTTACTCTGTAGCGTAGATAAGGAATATGCAGTCTTTGCAGTCAGGGGAAGGAGCTGATTTCAGCCCAGGACCAGGAGATGACTATCTAGCTGGACGTTGCCTGTGCCACGTAAACCTGCTGGGGGTCAGATTACTACCAGTGTTGTAAACCTCTTCCAATCTCCAGATGCCAGTAGGCCTTATCTCTTAAAGTGAATATTATTAATAAGGAGTGGACTTTGCTGACTGTATTGTGGCCTTTAAACTTCACTTGAGGTTCTTCACCCTCAAATGAATTGGAGAGGGTTTGACAGGGCGGAGGAAAAGAAAACCAAAGTGGTTTCTTCTAATGTGAGCTGCTCTCAGTTGTGGGTGTCCTGCCAGCCCCATACCAGGGCACTGCTTCAGGAGCAACTCCAGGTTTGCTCCAGGGCAATGGTGGGGATCCAGGGTGGTCTGGGGGCTGTGCCAAGCTCTCGGCTTCCTCCGTGCTCGAGCAACCCAGGTCCATCACACCTGCAGGGCCTCAGTAGGGCTCTACAAACTCCAGCCAAACCAGTTGGGATGCTCTTTCTGCCCAAGTTTGGAGCAGGGAGCTGCCCTCTCTCTGCAGTTCCCCTGGCTGGTTCAGAAGAGCTCGGCAGAGGCACTCGCACACCTAACACTTGTCACAGCCGCTAAGTCCACTGGTAGCGGACTTGCAGCTAACAATGCTGTGCTACAGCTAACCTTGCCTACAGTCCTGCGAGAAGGAACATCGCAAGGGACCTCTCTGGCCCTTTGATTAATTAACGTCTGTCTTTGTGTTCCCAGGAAGGCTTCTGTAGCAAGAGCAGTAATTCATTGAGGTCTTGGTACGGGCAATGTCTCTGCTTCACACCTGATCCATGAGGTTCCTGGTAAGGCTCTTCTGCTCCCCAAGACAGTTTGGAACACCAGCCACACCTCCCCATGTGGCTGCTTCCCTCCACTATTTCAAGATAAAGCATTACATTTCTCTTGGGAAAAGGAGCCTCTTGTCAAGGGGAAAGGGAACATTATCTTGTCCCCCACACTGGCTCCTTCTCCCTTAATGCTCTGCCTGTCTTGCCAGGTGGTCTCCCTCCCCACTGCATGGGGAAAGAGAGAGCATTGCTCAAGCCTGGTGGGTGGGACTGCAGAGGGTAGTGAAGATGTCCTGGTTTCTTTAGGTAGCTAAATCTGCAGGTGTGATGTTGGCTGATGGGACCACCTGGATCTCTTCCACCAGCTCGGCTTCTCAAACAGCTGCTCCAAGAGCTGTGATTAATGGCAATTTATCAGTAGAGAGAAAGGTCCTTTCTCTGCAATGCCTGTGAAGAGCTGGCAGGGAGGCTAGAGGCTTGGCTACCCAGTCAGAGGTTTGCAAAGCCCTGCATGCTGCTCCTTCCTGCATCTCCCTCGGTGGCTGGATCAGCAGAGGGCACTGCATGTCCATGCTTGATCCAGCTGAAAAGGGAGGGAAGGTCCTCTCCAGCTCCAGGGCCAGAGGAGGCATGGACCAGCAGGGATTGCTCTCTGACCACCAGGCCTCTCCCCCAGCTCCCTGCCAAAGAGCCCTGGGCTGTGGGGCTGCCTCCCTGATGGAAAGATCAGGGCTGATGAAGGAAACCAGGAGGCACTCGGTGAAACGAAGGGCAAATTTAGATCAAACGGCAGGAAATCCGCTCTCCGGCAGTGCAGAAGAGCCACGCAGTGGAAAGCTCTGGTCCGGCAGGAGTCATCCAAGACAAACACGGACCTGCCTTCTGGGGCGGACTGGCTGACCAGCAGGATGGGCGAGAGCCAGGGATCTGGGCAGGCAAAGCCATAAAAGCAGTTTGGCTTTGTGCTCTGCTGCGGTCACCGCAGGCGGTCAGGGAAGAGCTCCCACCCTGCCCACAGTGTGCAGGATGGTACCCCCAGCCCGTGCAGGGAGCAGAAAGAGCCTTTCTCACCATAGCCTGAGGCAGTCTGATGGATATTTTTTCATCAAAACATGATATTTGTCAGCCTGATTGGCATCAGCATGGTCCCAGCTGGATCATGTTCTCCGTGGTGAGGTGGGCTGGGGGCCAGGTTTGGAGACAGACTTTGGGCTCTTCCAGTGACAATATCTGTGAGCAAACATAGACATAAATGTCCCAAAGGGGATGTTCCCATGATGCCCATGGAAGTAGCTGCTCGCTGGAGTGAACAGGGAGCCAGATGCTACCTCTTGTATTTCTGTAGCACTGCAGGTTTTGATGCAGTAGTGACTTCTCCTCAGTGGAGGTCTCTTTGTCTGAAGAGGCAGCAGTAAGGATCAAAGGCTCATGGACTTTCTCAGATGGCATGTCCTACTGGCTTTCATGGGGCAGGAAGGGAGAGTGAGTGAATCGTGGAGCATTTTTTCTCCAGTTTCTTCACTGGTTGAAATCTGGGCTTGTCTGAGAGCTCTTGCCCTTGGATAGCGATTTGGCAGCACTTGGATGACCACCCCATAAACCCCACTTGTCTGGCTGGTTTCTGCAGGGCAGAATTTACAGCTGAAACAGTGGTTAACCCCAACAGGAGAGCAGGCTTGTGCATCTCCAGGTGGTACCTGTAGTTCGAGCAGGCCAAAGGCTTCACTCAAATGTGAGCTGATGCATTTCTAGCCAGTAGAGGTTATTGCTCCCTGGGAACCTGCCTTGGAGTTCATTTGTTCACTGACACCTTTATCAAGAGAGTGAAGGTGATTTTCCAGACTTCTTGATGTCCTCGGGGAAACAGCTTGCATGGAGGCTTTCCAAGACGCTGCCTGCAATCTCAGCTATTGCCCTTTGACAGCAGCAAAGATAAAGATACATGAACCTCCTGCTCAAGGAAGCTCCCTCCTCCTCTTGCACCACTTCCTTGAGATTAGCATGCAGTCTGCTGCTTCACGGCCTGAGGCTCTGTCCCCAGAAGAAGCAATTGGGGTTTCACACACAGCCCTAATTGCCCATGAAAGTACTCTCTGACTTGTTTCTCCTCACCCACTTGGAGCAAGGGCTGGTGTGGAGGTGTCTGAGCTCTGCACAAGTGCGAGAAAGCATAGGGGTGGAGCTGGCTGATCTGCTCTGACTCTGTGAGCAAGAGGGATGGATCTCATCTTGTTTAGGCTACCTAAACAAGTAGCTGTTGCTCAGGAGGAGAGACGAGAAAGCTGAGCTAAAACCATGTTCCCTGGCATGATAATGCCTGAAACAGCAGTGTGTTTATGTAGGGCTGTAAAGGAGCCAGGAAATGCCGCCAGCCTAGCCGCGAATGTTCTGGTGAACCTCCTGGAGCCCACAGCCACAGTCTCAGCTTGCTCCCTCTGGCAAGCAGCAGACCCAAAAGCAAAAGAGGTCTGTAAGTGGAACCAGCTCGGGAGCTCAAGGCTGCACAGACCTGACATGAGAAGGGGCTGTGGCAGTGCCAGTCAGCAAAGATGGAAGGGGAGGTGAGCTCCAATGAGCTCTGGACCTTGTCCATCCTGCAGGCTGTCCCCTCTCACCCCCCACGGCTCCGTCTGGGAGAGGGAGCTTGGGCTCACCAGCTTGTCGTCAGGATGCAGTTTCAGAGGGTTTCCTCAGATGAAGTGTCGGGAAAAGTCCTGGACTGTTGGGCTTAGAGTCCTTGGGCTGATGAATGCAGATGAGACTGCTGCTCACGACAGGCAACCTGCCGGTACAAGTGCTTCCAGAAACCAGTTGTGCTTTGTCTTGGAAACAGGTTGGGTTTGGGTTATTTTGTGTCCACAAAGGAGACCGCCTTGGGGACCTTCCCTCTCGGTTGTTAGGAATCTTGTACAAATTTCCAGCACAAATGTATCTGTGGCCGGCTTTTTCCTGGTTTGTTCTTGAGCCAGAGGACGGTGCTGTCCTGTGCTCTTCAATGTTGATTTGATGATTCTATGATTCTATGAAATAGTCTTTCTTTGGCCTTGGGTTTCAGAGGGATCTGTTTCAAAACCAGAAATAAATGGACTTGAAATATTTCCCATAATTTTGCAAGATCTTGACCCTCTGATTGCAAGATTAGAAGAAAGAAGATAACAAAATCAGCATTCAGGCTGGAACCACTGTTGTTAAATAGACAACTGTAAAGCCAGTACTTCTTGTTTACAATTGAACTCATGAATTTTTAGATATTAATGTATGAGGGATTGAGTAAACAGCTATTGTGCCTCTAAGGAATGAGTCCCAGGCTGTCCTGAGCTGGAATACTTTGTACTTTCCTGATTGCCTTCCAAGAATTTCAAATTACTTTGTAACAGAAAAACAAGCCTGCTTCATGAAACGTTTGTGAGGTTCTCGGGACGGCCTTAATTCCTCCACACTATCTTGTGGCTGGTTTTGGGGCAGAGCTCTGCAGCTGGGTACTGTGGGATGCTGAGCGCGTAGGTGTTCGCAGAGAAGTGGGGACTACACGTGAAGGATAAACCACTTGGGTCAGGAGGGTCAGCCTGGATGTATTAAAACCCTGCTGTAGTTCACAAGTCTGCAACTGGTGTGTGTAGCCCTGTCAGTCCATGTTCCCAGTTTGATGGGCACGGAGACGTTGTGGACACTGGCCCAGCACCCTGTAACTGCTGTGGAGAAGGAGAGGTGAAGGGACTAGTGGGAAGTCACACAGCAGGTCAGGGTGAGGGCCAGCAAGAAAAGGACTGCTTGCCTAACCCATGAGCCTTTCGGGAGCAGCTAGGATGCTCTCGGGCATGGGTCCATGGGATTAGCCACCAAGGACCAGGCAGCAAAGGGACGTGTGGGCAGGGCATGTCCCCACCCTGTGCCCTGGAGATACCATGCCATTCTCTCCAGGGAAGCTGCAGACCATATTCTATACTCATGGGCTCTCCAGGCTTACCGGGGCATGGTGGCCCTGACACTGCAGGCTGTGGTGCATTTGCAAATTGTCCCTTATTTCTGTCTGTCCTACACTGAGCAAGTGCTCTTCAGGAGCAGCCAGTCCATTGCCTAGAGTCCCTCCAACCAAAAATACCACTTGGGACCGGAGACCAGCCTGCTTAATGTCCCTGCCAGCCCTGGGCTGCCCAACTGCCATTTGGCTAGTTTTTGAGCTGAGACCAAGAGCCAGAAATGGAGACATCTTTCTGCTGGTGCTGGTGGCTGGGGATTGCAGACAGGTCATGCAACAAAGGCAGCTGATGGCCTGGCAGCCTTGAGGTGTCCCTCTCGGCCAACCTGGGTAGTCCTGTCTTGGGCATCATGGTCAGCACTTTGGTAAAGCAGGCAGGATGGGTCCCTCGCTACCTGGGTCATTCTGGGGTTTGGCTTCCAGGCCAGCAGCCTGGAGCTGTGGGAAGTAATGAATTTGGGTTACCAAACCATCTGCTGGCTGCATTTTAAAAAGCAATTAAAGCAAAATTGTTTCCAGCCCTTCTGTTTGCAAGATGTAGTCTAAAGAGAGATAGCCAAGCCAGAGTTTGCCTGATCCTTCCGCAGCTCCAAGTATGAGTTAATTTATCTAATCCCTATGCTCTGCATGCTGGAAAGTGAGGAGTTCCCTACGAGGGCTCAGGGAGAGTGCAGGTAAACAGGGCTGCCATGCTGTTAGCACGGAGGTTTGTGTGATGGTGAAACCCAGGAAACTGGCATTTTGATACTTTTTTAAAATTGCTTTTAATCAGAAATTATTAAACAGAGTAAAAAAAAAATAGGAAGTAAGAATACTTTTGCATGGTAGAGGACGATAGTGTGTTGTTGAAGACTGATGGATGGCAATGTTGGATGGAGCTGCTAAAGCAATGGTCTGGGGAGCTCTTCCCAGGGTACTGCACAGGGTGGGGGGGACTGGTGTGGCTGGATGGGTGGGTGGGGGCACGGGGTCCTTGAGAGCCGCCCCTGCTCATGCACTGGCTCCCAGTGACCTCTCAAAGCGTGAAACTTTGCTTTCTTCCTTTTCCCATGGTGAAAGGCATACAAAGAGAGCAAAAAAGGTGTAGCGATGAAAAGAGAAGGTAGGGTGACATCGTTCTTCCTTGTCCTCCTTTGGCAGCTGTCACCTTGCCAAATCAGAGAATAACCTTTTGTTGGAGGGGAAGGTGAGGCCATGCCTGATGGTGAGGGGCATATACATGGAGGATTTAATATTCTTTACTGGGTGTTTTTATGTCCGCAGGGTTTTCATTCCTGTTCTGCTGAGAGGTCATGCCCAAGAGAGATGGGGAAATGAGTCCTCATAACCCATGCAGGGCACGCGTTTGGGGACACCCTTACACCTGGGGATGGCTTGATGGCCAAATATGACAGGATCAAGATGCCCTTACAGTTTGCCCTGGTGCTTCAGACTGTGCTTTGAGGAGAGGACACACACCCATGCCACCGGTGTCGAACCTCTTGTGACTGCCCCTGTGATGCTCTGGGTGTGAAGCAGAGAGAAGTGAGGTCTGATGGTACGGAGCTCAGATTTGGGCTGAAGCATCTCCTTTTTCCAGCAGGAGAACGTAACATGTCCCAGTGCTGAGTCTTGAAGAGGATGAGATGAGATGAGATGAGATGAGATGAGATGAGATATGATGGTGGCTCATGGTGTTGGGTTGAGTCTGGGGACTGCAGGATGCTATGGGGACATCCCAGCTTGGCTGTCACCCACCACCCATGCCCTGCCATGTCAACGACCAGCTGAATGTAGCATGGCTGTGTATTGAGAAGCTGCCCAGGTCTCATATCTTATTTGACAGGGGGAAAAAAACCCAACAGGCTGGCAAGGAGGCAGGAGAGGGGCCTTCTGCAACAAGCAGAGGGGGCAGCACAGCTGCAGGGTCCCAGAGAGGCTCTGCTGGGGCAGCTGCTTGGTTTACAAGAAAAAAGCCCCGAGCGCAGCACTGGGCCAAGCCAGCAGCTTATGTAAGAGCTGGCAGCGGGGCCGGCGGTGCGGAAACCCAGCGGGCTGCCAGCGGGGTGCAATCGCCTTTGATTTTCTCCTGTTTGCTCAGCAGCTTTCATGCGGTGGGGGAGCGGGGCAAGGGCACGAGATTCCTGCACACTGAACTCCTCTGTTTCTCTCGGCAGGATAAACAGGACATAAAACAAAGCCCTGAGCCAGCTCTCGCCTCCGAGGCAGTGTGCTGCCAACCCCCTTCGGGGCGGCCCGTCCCCCCGTGTGCTCCCTGGGGAGCAGCCACCCCATCTGGGGTGCCGCAGCCTGGGATGCAGGGAGGTTATGGAAGCCCACCCAGGGGGGGTTTCAGGGCATTGCAGCCATTTTTGTGACTGGGTGAGGGTTGCCCCATGGCATTGGTGAGCAGCAAGCAGGAAAAAGGGAGCAAAGCTCTCTGGCAGGGCTCAGGCAGCAAGTCCCATGGCCCCCGAGAGCCGAGGATGGGTGCTCCAGAAGTGACTCCAGGCTGGACACTGTGCGGACACCGGCCGGGCTGGGTGTCCTCTGCAAGGCTTTTGCTATGACTCAACTGCCCCACAAGGTGCAGTCCCAGGCAGTGGGACCGAGCCCCATCTGACGCACCATGGGAGGCAGCGGGGCGAGAAGGGGGTTGAACGTCGGTCCTCTCTCTACAATGGGCTCTGTACATGGGGTTTCACTGCTCCCTTAAAGCTGGGCTGCTTTATTTATAACTTCCCCTAAGGAGTAATTTCCAGGCTCTCTTGCCCCCATGCTAGATGCCTGTCAGTGACAGAGGGTGATGGGGCTGACCTCAGCTCTTTCCCAACGCAGTATTAGCTAATCTGGCTGCCCAGAGGGGCAGCTGTGGGGCCGGTTCCCTGCCAGCCCAAGCCCATGCCAGCTCCCCTGCATTTCCACAGAGCCACGATTTCACCACTGCCAGCCTGGTGCAGGGCAAGGTGAGAAGGCAGGGAGCAAACTGGGGTTTAAAACACTTCCAGGAGTTCCAAGTGGGGTTTGCTCTGGAGCAAAGTGTCCTGTAACTACCTTGAAGTCGCTTGGTTGGGGAAAAGCATTGGCCAAGTGTGAGGCTGCAGCAAAACTCCTAGGAAATGCTCTCGCTGCTAAAGCAACATGAAGGGAGGGTGGTTTGGTGCTGTACCCCTGTTCTGGTTGTCTGTCCTGCCGGCCGTGGTGGGCAGTGAAGTCCCCTCTCCTCCAAGGCGCTGCTGGTGAGTTATCCCAAGCTGCCCTGTCCCAGCCCTGCCGCACTCCTTGTGCCACTGCATGCAGTGGCATTGCTGACTTCTGCTCCCAAAAGGAAGAGCTTTGGCAGGGAAAAAGCCACCTGGGCAGAAAGCTGTTTTCCTGGCTGGGATCTGGGGGGGCTCTGAGCTGCACACATAAAAACCCGTTGGGAATGCAGAGATAGGAAAGGCAGGTGCTGCCCGCTGCAGAGCTGAGCCTGGGAAGCTGGGCTGGGGTGGCCTTCAGGGTCCCTTTCTTGTGCCCAGATGAGAAGAACAAGCTGGTGGATGAAGCTGTACAAGGGCTGGGGTCGGTGAAGGCTGGGGAGGTATGTGGGGCTGCCTCCCTGTGGAGCCGCACCAGCCTTGGGCAGGGGATGCTTGAGGAGCAGCATGCCCAGGTGCCTGCTTTGGCTGCCGGTTTGTGGGTGCTGAGCACCACTGCGTGTGCTGGCGGCCGGCGGAGCTGAGCTGTGCTCCTCCAAAACCATCAGGATCTTGGTGGGGGTACGCAAACCCTGGGTCCGCTTATCCAAACCTCTTGGCCTGGGGTTTTGTGAGAGCCAGCTTTCTCATAGGATTCCCACTCTGGGTTTGATGGGTTGGAAATACTGCAAGAGCAGCCCTTTTTGCTGTTGTTTCCTCCCCCCCTGCCATGTTTGTGTCTTTCCACTTCCGTCTCTGGCCAAGGCAAGTGGTGCCAAGGCACAAGAGCCAGGCACACCCAGAGGGAGGAGCAAAGCACCCTCAACCCGCAGGAAAACGGGGACGGAAAACAAACACGGTGGCCGGGAGCAAGGAGGGTTTGCTTGCCAGCTCCGGCCGAGGGACGGCTCTCCTTGGGGAGGTCCATGGACTCGAGGCGGGTATCGTGGCTCCGATTTGGTGCCCTGTCCTCTGGTCTTGCACTGATGCTGGTTCGCCATGGGAGAGACAAGGAGGGTCCGCACGTGGGATGCGCACAGGGCTCGACACCCTCCTGCTTCGCAGCCTGCCGGTCGGGTCTCCCTGGCCCCACTTCGAACCACAATATGGGCTCAAGCTGCACGAGCTGAAAAGGCGCAAGCTCTCAAAAAGCAGCGCGGGATCAAAGCTTTCTAAACACTCAGGGCATTTGGCCCAGGAGGTTTTGTTCCAACTATTTATAGCAGTTGGGGCCCAGCAAGTTCAGAGTTGGAGACAAACTTTTCCAAAGCTGGGGGCCATTTGGATTGTGGGGGGGGAAAGGGAGTTCAGCCAGGCCCGTTTCCAGCAAACGTTGACTCCTTCCCTTAGGTATGTGTTGCTATCCATGACACACTAACAACAGCTCTGCACAGAAGTGCCTGGCTGGGGCTGTAAAGATTGAAACAAAAATGTGAGTTGGCTGGAAAGGAGAACATGAAATAGAGAAAGTTTCCAAACAGCAAAGCTGTAGCATCTGAAAGTGAAAACTTTCCTTACCAGCTTGTTTTCATCCCCCGCTCAACATCCTTCAGTTACAAATAGACTCGTATTGTTTTCTAGGGGAAAGCTGGCAAGGGCAGAAAGACCGAGATATGGCTTCCTGAAGCATATGCCATGCTTAGAAATGGAGCGGAGGGATCTTTTTATCTTCAAGGTGAATTTTTTTTTGTGCTGTCACTAAAGAACACATCATTTTTCTGTGCTACCCGCTATAGGCAAAGCCAGGCTTAAACTCTGAGCAAGCAAACTGACCAGGACACCCTTGAAATCATGTCACATTTGAAGTTAAAGCCCTTGCAGAGCATGAAGGCAGAAGCTGGGGTTTTCCTGTGTGCCAAGTGAATTGTGCTAATGATGATGTTTAATCGTGAGGAGCATGAGCAGCACACTGATATACACCACAGCTTTTTGCATGCCTAGATCCACTCTCTTGATTTAAGGCATTCAGTATAGGTTATAAAAATATCCCTATAATTACCAGTAGCTTCCCAGCATGCTGCCAAATCTCTGCTGCTCTGTAGGAGCAGTATCTCTGAGCTTCTCCCGAAGGAAAGGGTGCAATTAGGTTGGCAGGTAATTATAATCAGCCTAATGATGGGACAGCTCGAGGGAAGTGGGTTTGGCAGCTGGTGGTGTCCAGCCCAGGTGGGCTGTTATGGTGAGCGACGTTATGATCTTTCCTGGCAAGGGTGGTGCAGGTTTTCTGCATGCTGCTCCACACTGCAGGACCTGGGTGCTGCATCAACAAGCACAGCACACACGGTCTACCACGTGTGTGCCTCGGGTTGTTTTCAGAGAGAGCAATGCCATAGCTGGAAGGTTTCCTTTCATCTCTGACATCCCCACCAAAGCCTATCCTCTGATGCAGAGGATGCCCGTCCTTGCTGTGGATGGTTGGACTGCACTGGAGAAGCCAAATTGTTCTTCAGGGAAGGCTGCAAGATCTCCAATGGATTTTGAAGAAAGAAATGATCTGTATGTGGTTGGAGAGTGGGATGAAGGTGGGTCTGGGCTGACTGCACATCAGGTGGCCATGGCTGGTGTTACAAGGGGAAGCGTCAGGCAGAAGGGGAGGTTTCCCCTGAAGCTACCCAGATGTCAGCCTCAGGGCCTGTCTTATTTCATATTTCTGTGAATGACCCAAAAAAGTAGAAGAGCAATGTTGAGATGTGTGAAAGAGGCAGAGCTGAGGGGCTATCAACAGTATAGGAAGTTATGGATGTTACAAAAAGAGAATTGGATGACCTGGAAAACAGGAACAACAATGACATGAAGCTCAGCAGTATAAAACACTTGAGTCTTTGAGCTCGAGGAGCGGTAACATATGATAAGATAGGACTTCACATTTTCCAGAGGTAACAGAGAAGGGCTTTGGACTACCCACTGATCTCACATAGTACCTCTGTGCTGTCATGCAAAATGCAGATGCACCCTTAGAGGACTCTGATGACAAGGCCTCTCTGTTGACCTTAAAACCCTCAGGGCAAGAGCCATGAAGACTTCCATTGCAACAGTGGGCACAAACCTGGTCATCCTTTCCCTAGGAAAAGTTAGAGTGGAGTGCGTGCAAAGCAAATCAACTGTCCTGGTTGCTCCAAGGGTGAAATAGGTGTGAGGGTCAGATGTGGTTGTCCTCCCAGCTTGTTTTTTCAACATGGCAGAGATGGGCTCTGAACCCCGTTTCTACCCCTACCCAGCAGAAGAAAATGTTCTTCTCGTTTTTGCCTCCTAATTATGATGATGACCACTCACCTCTTGTTTTGTATGTGTCCTTACTATGAAAGACTGTGCTTGTGCTCGGTGCTAATGTTCCCAACTCTTGGCTTGGAAAGGGTACACTGGCCAACTGGACAGTCATTTGGTTCGCTGAGAGGCTGTCTGTTCTGCAATTAACAGACAAAATGCCTGCCACTGTGGTGGAAAGAAGTTTTAATTAAAATCCCTTGGCACTGGCCTTGGCCAGACTGTGGAGTGAATGGGAAGAGGGCAGAAGGTCCAGGTCAGTGTCTTGGGTCACCCTAGGAGAGTGTCCACCAAGCTGAGGCTGAACACAAGGAAGGACCTGGTTTATAATTGCATGGGCTTTTTTTTCTTTTCCCCTCTCAAGTGACCTGCCCAATGGACAATTGCAAGCTGATAGGAGTGCGGATACTGCCAACCAGAAGTTGGGATAGGTCCACAGGTCGTTTGAGTCCTAACGAGGAACCATGAATAAAAGCTCACATCACACAAGTGAAAAACACCTCACTCTCTTCTTTAATGAGCGTGGCTCTCCAAATGCTTTTGGCTTGGGCTTTGCTTGGCTTTCACAGGTGCCCAGGGCTGCATCTTCCAGGCTGGCCTCCAAGCTGCTGTCACCTACCCCATCTTCTCTCTGATGGCCACCAGGAAGGTGGACCTGCAGCAGCCCTGCGTGTTTACGATGGTGGCATGGATAAGAGAAGTCCTTGGAGGGTGAGATATCCCCTCAGGGGGATGTGGTGGGCCGTGGTCGGTCTCCCCTGGGTGGAAGTTGCTATCCGTGTGCTTGCCTGTGATGTGCTGGGCTCTGGACAAGCGGGCACGTTGTTTTGTGTGTAGCGTTCCCCAACAGTGCTGTAACTGCAGGTGCTACTCTAATGAATGAGTGTCTGCTCCTCCCGATGTTGAAGCCCATTAATTAATGCAAAGGTTACGTAATAAGCACCAGGAAACTGGAACCAGGATGGATTCCCCTGTCATTCGCATGGAGCGAGTCCTGTTGGCTTCCATAGTGCCAGTCCCGTGAGCCTATTTATATTCCCTCTGCTCAGGATGGGGTGGTGGACTTTCTGGTTTTCACACTAATGAGCAAGCAAAATTAAGGTATAAAAAAAGCTGAACGGGTGCCAGCTCCACAACTTGTCACTTGAAGGCCAACACGAAGGTCCTGCCAGCCCGTGTTACCCCTTGACATGGCACCAGGGCCCTGAAGCCATGTAGATGCTCTTCAAAATGTTACTCCAAAATCTCTTTTATTTTTTCTAAGATTGTTTAGGTAATTTTGGGGGGGCAAAAGCCCCCCTCAGTTCCATGCACCAAGTCTTGACTCCTGCATCCTTCCTTCAGCACAGCACCGACTTTGTCCTGAGGTACCCCAGACCCTCGCGCAGGAGGATGAAGCAGGCATCTGGCACGGCGAGCTGGGAAAGGATTTTACTTCTGCATTTGGGCTCTGGCCTAGAGAAATCAATTGGCTTTCACATGTTTTAAGGAAGAAAAAAAAAAATCCTTTCGTGCTGCCATTTAAGTTTTTGTCTCCTGCTTTCACGTTTAATTTTGTGCTGTCAAGCTGCGTGGGAGTGCTGAGCAGCTTTGGAGTTTCTCAGCCTGTGCTGGTGATGGAGGAGATGTCGTCCAGGTGAACCCAGGCTCTTTAGCTCGGCTGCACCCGCACGTGACCAGGATGGGTGTAGGCACCCAGGGTGCCCCTGCCCGGCACCCATCCTGTGGGCTGGGAGGGAGAGGGGGCAGTTTGGGTGGCTGGGGCTAGGAAACAGGGAGAGCCCCAGAGGTGAAGCAGGGGGGTGGCTCCAGGGATGGGTCAGCGGTGGTATTTGGGGCCATGAGTACCCAGGTTAAACATCTCAATGCATTCCCTGCTGGCATCAGCCCCGCGCAGGACCAGCCACCTGTGCAAATCCAGCTTTTGGGATGAAATTAGCATTTTGGGGCAGTGGCAGGGGGATTTTTTTACCATTCCCTGCAAAAAAAGCCATTTTTAATGCCAAAGTGTAGCAGACAAAGGGGTCGACTGTGTTTTTCCTTTTCCTTTCAATCCCCTTTCTGCATGGTGACATTTTCCACTTCCAAACCCTGTTCTTTTTTTTTTTTCCTTCGTCTTCCCTTCTTTTTCCCCTCCTATTTCCCCCTCCCTCCCCCAAACATCCCCCTGGAGGCACGGCCCCTTTCCCGGGGTCCCCCTGTCCTGGCAGGGTGCCGGGGAGGTGCCAAGGCACGCAGAAGGGCAATGCCAGCGCTTCCTGCTCCCTCCCCAGCAGCACAATGGGGACATTCAGGCAGGCACCACGTAGCCCAGCACCACCACCGAGCCAGAGACCCCCCCCGCCATCCCCGTCCCCCCTATCGCCGACTCCCAAATAGCAGCGTGAGACAGAAAGCAGCTGACGCCGTGTCCCAGCGCGCTGGCGGAGGCGAACTGGAATCCAGCATCACAAAACAAGCCCTGTGCACGCTCCCCTCCCGACGCAGGCGCGTGTGTGTGTTTGTATCCCCCCTCCCTCCATCCCCCCAAAATCTCCAAGTCTGCCCAGTAACACCAAACTGGGCTCCCTTTCCCACCCCCCCAGCCAATCCGCACACTGCCAACAGGCCAGGGCCTCCGCTGCCGAGATGCGAGGGGCAGGAGCTGGTAGAGTTGAAGGGAACGGCATGTTTTCCATCTCCCCTTCTTCCTCCGGAGCCGCTTGTTTTTTAATTCAGGGCCGGAGGGGAGGCGTGGGTCGGAGCCTGGAGGCAGCCCCCATCCTTTCCCAGGAACACAGCCTACTCCTCCCGAAAAAATAAGACGAGATTTCATTGCTGCTCAAGGAAGCCTTGTTTTTAATCGCAGGCAGATCAGCGGGTTTTTTGGGGGTGGGACAAAGGAGAAAGGAGGGGGGGCAGAGCAAGGAAAGCCAGGCTTCGTCCTTCCCAGGTCCAACCAGATCTTTTCAGGCTTTCCTGCCTGCTACGCGGGGTTTTTCCCCTCCTCTTTGCTGTTTTGCCTCATCTCTGACTCCATGCTTGCAGCAGCTGCTGTGTTTGCAGAGCAGGAGGCTGGGCTGGTGTAAATCCAGCGGTCCCGGGGCACCAGTGGGGTGATAGATAGCGGCTGCTGGTGGGGCTCCAGCCTGCTGCCCCCCAAAACTCCCCGGGAAGCAGCTGGGGTAGGTGCAGAGATAAGAACACTGAACACACAGGGTTTCAGGGGATTTAACTGAAGGACTTTGTGCTTGGACTCAATGATCTTAAAGGTCTTTTCCAAACTAAATAATTCTATGAGTCTGTGACTTCAGCTGCCTTGCAGGGGAGCTGCCAGTCCCTGTGCCTCCTCCCTGCATCAGGGCTTTTTGCAGGTCCCTCAGGCTTAGCAGCCACACAGTTACTGGGCGCAAAATAATAATTAAACACATTTTGGTCTTTTCTGGCATGTCCATGGGGCAGCACCTTATGACAAGCTTGCCAAGGTGCAGCAGCTTATGACAAGCTTGCCAAGGTGTGCTTAAAAGTGCGGAGGTATTGGGGATGTCCGTGATCCCAGTGCCCATCCCTGACATAAGGGATGGGTGTTTGGACCCAGGACCAGCAGGGCAGGCAGGATAACGTGTCCCATGTTGCCTACTCGGATGCACAGTTGTGCTGAGATGCAGCAATGCCTGATGAGAGGCAGAGGCCAGCTCATGGATGGCTGCTCTTCCGCAGAGTCAGAGGAGCACCGCCGAGTCCGTGGCGGTGATGCTCTGCTGATGTGCATCCTGCTGAAGCCTTGGCCCAGGAAGGTGCGTAGCGGCTTAATGCAACCAAATTCTTGTGGGAACTCAATAAATTGAGAGCCTGAAGGTAGTGGCCTTGTTGCAAAGGGTGGAAAGCAGGAGGCCAGGTACCACACAGCTGATATGTCTTGCAGGGAAATTGCTGCCAGCTATATTACCAGCCAGATGGGATTGTTCTGACATCCAAACATTTTGCAGCCACCTCCCAAGGAGTGTCACGCTCCCCTTGTCATTTTGGGTGTTGTGACACAGCATTGGCTGAAGGGAGGATGGGACAAACATCCTCCTGGCTCCAGAGGCCCTAAATGGCTGGGGAGAAAACAGCAACTGCTGCAAGCTGGTGCCCTAGGCTGCAAATGAAGAGCAGGCAGGTCGGATCCTGCAGGCACTGTGTGCAGCCATTGGGTAAACTGCAGGAACAGAGCTTGGACTGCAGACATCCCAGGGAACAGCAGGCAAAATTGTGCGAATCTTTGGGGGGTGGCTGGGAGAGGCTGGCGAGGGCAGCATGTCCCTGTGCGTGCTGGTGGTGCTCCACGTCAGGGAGAGGCTGAGCACAGGGCTTCTTGCACAAACTGTTTGCACAGGGTGAGGAAAGCTGGTGCCTGGGGGCACGGAGCAGTTCGGGATGTCCCGTGGCAGCTCTCCTGTGACAGCTGCCAGAGCTGGGCAGGGATCACGCTGCAGCTGCCCGCGGGAAACACTGCGAATTAGAGCTCCCCAGGGAGTGAGGGCATTGCTGGGTGAGCGGGACCAGCTCAGCTATGCGGGATCTTCCCTCTGCAGGGATGGGGCAGGCAGCACTGGTGAGGTCTGTGTCAATAAATAGGTGTTACTTCTTAAAAAGACTTCAGGGGCTTTTTCTCCTGTGCCCTGGTTCCCTCATGTGTTTCTCAGCATCTGCCCTTCTCATTGACTCCACTGAATTGTATCAGGACATAGACTATCTGGCCTGAAAAGCACACATCTTGCATGGATAACCAGCACCACCATCGCTTCCTGGTTCTGCATACCTCCAGCACACAGCCAGAGGAGTGCTGAAAGATTCAAAGCCCCAAGCTTTAACCCTTACAGCCCTTCTAAATTAAACCCATGGACATGATCCCCACAAGGTAACAGAAGAGGAGCCAGGGCCCCGCCAGCGAGGACAGGTTGGAAAGCGGAGCTGGGAGGATGACTGGTGTCAGATGGATGAAGGACGGATACAGTCTTCTGGTGGACTTGATCGTAGGCAGGATAGAGGTTCATCCAGCGAACTCACTGCTCTGTCCACCCACGGGTGCAGAGCCAGGGAGAGGGCAGGTGCTGGTTGCCCCTGGGCTGGTTATGGTATTCACTGGGCAAACTGGTCCTCCCAGGCACCTGCTCACCCAGACTCAGGCTTGAGTGGGAAGTAGGATGCAGGCACAATATATAGGATATCCTATATGATATCATGGTATAGGATACAGACATGGTCTACAGCTCGCTGTAGAAAACATCAGCCAAACTAACAGCTCGAGAGCTGGATTTCATATCGGATGTTGCAAGAGCTGCAGTGGTAGGAAATGGGCTGGTTTTATCCAAGTCCAAAGAAAAGAGAGAGTGGGGGGTTTCATTCCCTCCCTGACTCAGGTTAGGGATGCAGATGGGCTTAGCAGTAGGCCGAGGGTCCCTCCCTACAGGGCAGCCCTGTGTCCATGAGGCAACCAAGGTAGGGGCTGGCTGGGCTCAAGCTCAGCCTTTTATGCCGGGAGGATGGGAAAGAGCTGGCAGGGAGTGGGCAAGGGGGGGACACCCAGCTTTGCGTCAGGGTTATGGGAAGGAAAACATGTTCAGGAGGGTGTTAGCTGCAGCATGGCCCTGGGGTTATGGTGATTCCCCCCACCGCCGGTGATTTGAGCTGTACCTACTGCGGGGCAGCGGCTTTGCGGCAGAGCACACCAAGCCAGTCTGGAGCATCAAGGGTGACTGTCCCATCGGTTTTTAAATCTCAGAGGAGATTTCCCTGGCGGAGCAACTCAGTTTTCTTTGCTGCAAAGATAATCTTCCCCTCCTCCCCCACTGCCGAATACTCTGGCATCGCACCAAATAGCAAAGTCAACATGAAATACACCCTCATTTCCTGGGCCTCCTCTTCCCAGCCGTTCTCCAGCAAAGAGGGGTGATGTAGCATCTGCTTTTCTAGCCACAGCCCCGTTCCAGGGCTGAGTCTTTGTGGCTCTTCAGAGGTGGTGCCAAGGGCTTTGAAATCCTTTCAAGGCATAAAGCAAGGCAGTGGCAAGGAGCGAGCAGCAGAAGCAGCGCTGCCTGCGTTGGGCTCTGTCTGCTGCCGGTAGCGCCCCGGGTGCCTGCTCCGAAGGGCCTCCAGTGTGCTCAGGATTTTAAGGGGCATCACTGAGACCACCACTGTCCCACGGTGTTGCACAGCCTCCCTGTTCAGAGCATATGGGGAAAGGAGCTGCTCACATTTCTTTCCTTCCAATGCGGTCAGAATAAGGATATCGGATCTGCCCCATTGGCCTGGAAACTGCTGTCCACAGCTATGACATTGAGTCTAATTTATGGGCTAGGCAGGATCGGAAGAAGCTGATCAGCAGAGGGGGATCCCATCAGTGTCTGCTAGACCATTTGCCTCCAGGAACTGGAAGCAAGACGGGATCAAAGGTGCATACAGTATCTGCTGCGCCTTCATTGCACCAGCTTCTCATCTCCATCCCAGTTCTCTTGCAAAGCAACTCAGAAGCTGGACAAGCGGCTCTCCCCATCTCCATCCCCATGCCTTGCTGCAGTGACCTTCCTGGGACATTGCTCCCTGCTCCTCCTTGGCTAATGGCATGATAGACCCACCAGGATGACCCTAGGACCAGCTCCCATCTATTTGCTGTGGACCGTGGAAGACATGGCGGGGGATGGACCCACCTTCCACACAGGAGTGTCTGGTTTGGGGGGATGGGTAAAGCAGGGGATTTATTAAATCCTTTGGAAGAAGGATTTAGAGACTGCCGGACATGCCTAGTCAGAAGGAAATTATTTAGTAGTAGGCTGGTATTTTTTCCAGCTTCAGCATCCCATGCTGCCCATTCCTTTGCACTTCATTAAACTGCCCTTCCAGCCACCCCCTTGAACTCAAATCCACTGCAGTATGAGCTATAAATTACTGCTATCAGCCCTGTGATCCCCATGCCCTCCTGATTGCCATCTTTTGCCCTGGACACTTGGACATGAGCCAGCCTGGGCAGGGCAGGAGGATCAGAGAGGGAAACAAGATCAACAGGAGGGTGAAGTTTGGGAATGACATTTTGGACAGGACTCAGGTCGGGCCTCTGGTAATGGGGCAGGGTATATCCCAGAGGTCAGACACCATGTCTGAGTGTCGAAGTGGGAAGAGGCAAGAAGGTTGGCATGTGGATGTGCATGCAAACATATTTATTGCCTCTTCAGGGCTGCCTTATGTTCAAAATTCATGGTACAGCCTCTCTTCCAGCAGTGTTTCCAGGATCCGGCGCTTGTTTCCAGGACCACAAAGATGACTCTGGCAAACGGCATGCAGAGACTTTCTCCCCAGCCCTTGCACTGTTCTGCCTGGGGTAAGGTTTTCCTCTGGTCTGCCCACTCCTCCCTGCTGCTCCCATCCCTCCTGTTTGTTTTCCGCATTCTGCAGAGTCAGCCGGGCAATCTGCTCTAATGTTTTCTTCTGAATGAAGTTTCCTACAGTCGTAAAAAAGGGAAAATGTGGTTTGTGCTGCAACTGAGAAATGTCCATGCCCTACAGCTCTACCCCATGTGCTCCTCTTCCCTGGAAGCATGTGGGTACCTATGCAGGTACCCACGTCCCCCTGGTCCCAATTCATTCCCAGTTGTGCCCAGACCCCTTGCCAATGGGCAGTGCCTAGGGGAGGCCAGGGAGCACCCTGCAACATGGGGCCCCGCTGACAACCTCCAGGTCGATCTTCTCCAGCCACTGGAGAAACAGATGACACTTACCCTCCCCCTGATTCCTCACTGACATTAGCTCCAAATGGATGGTCCTGTGACCTCCACCATGATGCATGCATGAGAGCCCTGCTCTGGTCCAAGTTTCTTTCGCTGATCTCCACTCTCAGTGCCCCCAAAGGAAGACTGAAAGCTCCCAAATAGTCAGTGCAATTCAGAGCATGGGCTTTCAAGCACTGGTGCTCAGGCTCACCTCCCTCTGCTTGCGCTCTAAGACAGCCTGGATGCTCAGCCTCCGTAGGACAGACACCTTGCCGTTGCTGTGCAGAGCAATTCCTCATCAAGTTTGAGTCTCCGATGCAAAAATCACAGCAAGGCAATAGTGTCCGTTGCCGGTTTCTGTCTGGTGACGCTGCCAAGGGTGGGCAATAAGGGTCAGAAAGTTGAGCTATAAAGGGAGGAGGGAGCCATGGGCAGAACAGTCATCTCCTACACCCTAAATCAGATTGCTCTCTGTCAGTGTTACAGGGCTGTGGCTCCTTAGGGTCTGTTGTTCTGTCTCAGATGAAGGGTGATGTCTCCTCACAGGCTGTCAAAGCCTTAGCACCAACTAACCCAGCAGAAAGGGGCAAGCAGGGATCTTAAGAGGGAGATAAGTGACAGAGGGACAATTCTGGCTGGAAAACAGCTGCTGTTGGAGGTGTCTTTGCTGCTTCTCTCTGCCTGTGGCTACAAGCCTCCTGCTTCTTGCAAAAAAAGGAGGAGGAGGCTTTGAAACATCCATTTGCAACCCCTTTGTCCCCCTCCTTGGTGTCATCTGATCACTGGTGTAGAAATCCGTGCTTAGGTGGGTTACATAAAGGGAAGAAAGAGCTTCCCAGTGTAAAACCCACAGGATGGGTGGATCGTGCCAGGGAGGCACCAGCTGAGCATTTTGTGCAACTCCCAGGCAGCTAATGAGCTTTTGACTGGTAATGTGGCAGGGCACGGTGGCTTCAGAGAGAGGTCGGTCTCCAGCGACCACCAGACACAGACCATGCTCCTACCAGGTATGGAGCAACCTCTGTGCTGCAACATGGAGCTGACCCAAAAGGACACATAGCAAATTCCTCATGAACCTCTCTAGGAACCGGATCATTGCATGGCTGCATGCCATCTCCACTGCTGCAGAACTATTCATCCTCGGTGTGTTTCACATCAGCGAAGAGCTGGCTGGCGTTCTTCCTCACCCACTGTGCAGCCAGCACCAGGCAGAGACTCCTCCTGGGGTCCCTATGACTCCCCATCTGTGCTCAGCTAATCTGCTGGATTATCGTCATTATATTTAACCAGATTAGACGACTGTTACTGCAGCTACTGTTACTGTTTTGCACAGGTCATATTTATAGGGTGCACTGGTCATATTTATAGGGCTGTTAAATATAAAGTTACAACTTTAAGCGCTCCAGCCATGGGCCCTGTAGGTCAAAGTAACCCCGGATAAAGCAGCGCTGGTCCTGCTGAGCATCACCCATCGGTACCAGCACTTCCAGGGGTCCTTGGTGGCTCTTCGCTGTAGGGCAGCATTTTGGCAGTGCAAATAGAAACCTCCCACACCTTAAATTGTGTTTGGCAGCAGTGTAGTGTACAGAAATCTTATCTGGGGGAATGGGGCTGGGTAGAAGATCTTAAACCCTTCTGCCTGAAGAGGGGGCAGTTCACACAGCCGTCAGTCCCTGCAAGCCTAGGAACTGGAAAAAGAAATCTTTAAACTGCCTTATAACGCCTTGGTTGTCTTTGGGGCTGGAGCCCTGTAGGTTCAGTGACCGGGGGATGCCATTTGTCACAGCCCGGGCTGCTGTCCCTGCTAGATCCCTGCACCACCAGCCTTTCTGCTCATCCATCAAGGTGGGCGCTCTGCACTTCTGGCAATGCTGGGGCACTTCGGTGCCACCCCAGAGCACGTGGAAAGCTGCATTCAAGAACCAAGACAGACTTTGCCACACACCCTGGGTTTGCACAAGCAGGTGCAGAAGCCCCCCCATGCACCCCCCAGCCCCATTGCAAGCACAGCTCCCTGCCCCAGCACCCCAAGGGCACCCCAGGGCTCTGCCAACCTCCCCAAAGCCACCTCTCCACCTTCCCCCACTGCAGGCTCTGCCCATCGGGGTCCCTGTCACGCCACAGCAGCCTGGCGGGTGGGAGGGGTGCTGGCTCCGTGGGAAGCAGCTGGCTGTTCAGCTGCCATTATTATGGCAGCAGTAAACACCTTCCCACAGCTGGCTAAAGTCCAGCGCTGGCGTCAGCCCCACGGCTGTGACACAGCCTGTGTCCCAGGGCCACCCTGCCAACACCGGGTGCCAGCCTCTCTGCCCATGGAGGGAGTGAGGCAAGCTCCTTGCTCATCCTGACCCAGCCTGGGGGTATTTGTGTGCACCCAGAGAATAATCCCCCTCTGATGCTGGTTCAGCTACAACGAGCAGCACCGGGTATGGACCAACACCCAGCTAAATGTCGACCTCCACTTTGCACAGGTCTTGCTTGTCAAGACACCATCTTCTTCGCATCCATCTTTTTCGAGTCCAGAGGATGTCTCTGAGGGTGCACCCACAAAGCTCCTTGGTAGCTGGACTTAAGGATGATGAAACGAGTTAAGAAATTGAGCCCTTCCATCAGGATCTTTTTAACTGCAGTCAATCTGGGCTGTGCAACCATGCTGCACATTCAGATGAGCTAAAATTAACCGTGCTCCCGTGCAAAGGCTGTGGCAGAGCTGTGCTTGGAGCAACACGGCATTAGGAACTGCTGCTGCTGGTTGTTAGGTGTTAGTGCATGGCCAGAGCTGTATCTATGCTGGGCAACCCCTGTCCCAAAGATGAACCTTTTCAAAATAAACCTGCCTGGAGGCAAGGGTGGGCAAAATGAATCACCTGAAGGTTCAGGCTGTGCAATGGTCAAGGCAAAGACCCTGGTCCCACAAGCATGTGGAGCTTCTCTCCACCCTCTTGGGCTTTTGGCTGCTCACCTCCTTGCAATGCTGTGCTCCTGTGTCCAAGCCCATGCACCACGGCACCAGCCCAACCTGGTGCTTGCTGCTGGAGGGGAGGAAAACCCATGATCACTTCAGCAGCCATCCCATCCCAATACCCCAATGAACAAGCAGGAGGATTGAAACACCAGAGCTGTGGCTGCTCCCTGAGTGCCAGGGAGGGACATGGTCTGGCAGAGCCAAAAGGTGGCTCTGGGGTGATGCTGGGGACTTTCACTGTGGGCAATGCAAAGGAAAACCCAGCTCTTTCCTCGGTGTCTGGCTGCTTATGGATGGCAGTCGGAAGACCAATGGCACCTCCATTGCTTGGAGACCCTGGGCATCATCCAGCCCCACTGCACAGTGCACAGCAGGGACCGGACCACCGTGCAAGGCCACAACTGACCCTCCAGCATGGGGACAGGGAGTTCCAAATAAGCTCTTTGGAAGTGACGAGGAACTCCAGCACATGCACTAAAAATAAGGAAACAGCAGGTGAAAAATAAATCACTTGGAGGAGCCCCCGGCTGGGAGGTTGAGCTGGGAGGTTCCTGCGTGCCCGGGCTGACTGAGCCCTGATTTGTGGTCTGACCTCGCCCGTACTCATTGAACTCCTCGGGCCCTGGCTCGCCTGGCTCAAAAACTGAGTAGAATAAAAAGGAGGACGTCAAGGCTGAGCTTAGCTTTTCTTTCTGCAGATAAATTACTGGAAGATGAGGAAATTGGCTGTGTGTGTTTGCAAACAGCTCACTTTCGGCATGCCAAGACTGCCTGCAAAGGGCAGCTGTGCTGGGCAGGTAGCACCGTTGGGGTGGGAGGATGAGCAAACCCCTGCGCTGTCTTTGTCCCGGTGAGAAGGTGATGGAGAGTTAGCCCAAAGAGCCGGTCCGCAGCAGTGCAGCGGTACCTGGGGAGAGGGAGCAGGGCGTAAACCACCGATGTGCAAAGGTAAGAGTGGAGGCCCCCTCCACCTTCTGCTTGTGCAATATTTGCACCGTGTCCTCAGTGCCTGGGTTGCACCAACACTCTCCATCACTGCACAGTTACCAGGGGAACTACATAAATCACCTAAAAAGAAAAAATACAAGTTTTTTCTTCAAGCATTTTCCAATTGCTGGTGCAAGAACTGTGGGGTTTTTTTCCTTTCCATGCAAGAAACCTTTTACTTTGTGCTTCTGCATGTTGTGCTGTCCCAGTCTATGTTTTGGGGGTGTAGGGTTGGTGTCCAACAGCCTCGCCAATGCTCCCAGGCTGTTTAGGGTATAGCGCTCTGCGTAAGGGCAAATACAGCTTGCTTTCCCTTCTCCAGCTGATGGGAAGTCGGGAAGGGTGATATATTTTAGCTGGTGAAGTAAATCAGCCAGAGAAGCAGGCTGAGCTCATGGATATTCAGATCATAGCAAATGTCTGTGTTTTCCATGGTTTATCTAGAGGCACCTTTGCCATTTGGCACCTGCTAGGCTTGATTTGGGGTATCTCAGTTATTAAGTGCTTAACAGAGAAAGCTCAAGGGGACAGAGTAATAACTGCACCCTACTCATCCCCATTTTTCTTGTGGCTGCCGGCAGCAGGAGCAGAGTTTACTGTAGCTTCTGTTCCCATCTATTCTGGAGCTGAAGCCGTAAAAACAAACTGAGGATGATTACACCACGCACTTGCAAGCACTGAGGAATGGTACGGATGTGAGAAGCAGAAGAAAAACTTGCTCATTTAGTGTTTTTCTGAGTGCCTGCCAGAGCTGCATCTGCTCTTCAGCCGACACAGCGCAAGACCGTGAGCTGGCTATTAGATGAGAAGAATTCGAATAATTTTTGTCATGTGGAAGAAGAGGGAGAAGAGACCCACCCTGACAGCCTTTCTGAGCTGAAAACTGATGGTCATGTCCATCGACTGCTATGTAGAAGATACCAATGTATGGATTTTTTTTTTTTTTAAGAGAAGTGCTTACTAAAACTTTCATAATTTGAGAAGTTAACCAGCATGGCCAAACCGAGGAAGCAGCAAGGCAGGCAGCTGTTGTCATGAAGTGAGCTCTTCTCCTTGACCTCATGCTTCTTCAGTGAACCTCTGCAAACATGACCAGTTTGCTTTCTTATGGACAAAACTTCCACGGACCAAACAGTCTATTGCCAAGTGCTCAGACAGGCAGGAAAACATGAAGCTGTGTAAAAAAACCCCACTATTTAAGCCCTGCTCTAGGCAGGTATATGTATGGCTTCTCATTGCAGTTTCCCAACGGGTTCTTCACTGTTTGAAAACAAAGCTCAAAAGGACTCTTGACCTGCAGGCAAGACACCCTCAAAAGCCTTTTAAAAGCTGCAAGCCTGTATTGAGAAGGTCCTAAAATCTTGCCCACAGCGCGAGTCTAAATTAAATCCTCCTACTTGTCTCCCACATACGTACGCCAAGTCCCCTTATCCTCTGCTTTTATACCATCCATGGAGATCTGCATGGATCAAGCATCCTCCCAAATGAGCTGCTCTGAGAACTGGGCCATGTCACAGTAAAACCAGACCTGGTGAAGTCAAATAAAGCAAGAAAGCTAGAGGCAGAAAAGCTACAGCACGGCTGCCATTGCTGGTGCCAGAAAGATGTTTGCAGAAGAGCAGCAGTCCCACCTCCCCGACCTTAGCAGACCTTCTTGATGGTGGTCTGTCGTGGAGTTGGGAAGGAGGGAAGACCACGAGCAGACACAGTCCCTTGCAGCATCTTAAAGGCACCTGGGTTCAAGGTGAAACTGCTCAGGAGGCCCTCAGAACCTTCCAGACGCTGGGCTCAGAGAGCCTTCTGCTGCCCTTTCCCCCTCCTTTCTTCCCACCTCTCAGCACCACCTCTTCAGAGAGCTGGGACGAGTTTAAACCCATTTATTTGAAGCCAGGGAGGGAGGAAGGAGGAGAAATACGATTACCAGGTCAGAGATTTATCTCCTGCAGGGTGCCTGGTGCACAGAGTGTCTGCTGAAACAAAAATCGCCATTCGTCTAGCCCTGATAATTTCATAAACAGCTCTGGATCCAGAGATGAAATACGGCCATTCCCAAGGAGGTGCCTGCATTTTGACGGATGCCGCAGGCGGCTGCTCTGTCTGGGATGAGTGGGGGTTTGCTTTGCTCTGCCCAGCGCTGCAGGATGGACCCAAGCAGCTCAAGGTGCACCCCAAAATGAGCCATCCCAGGTGATGGTGCTGGGGGGGTCCAGCTGGGTGGCAGTGGTCCCCTCAGGCTCACCACTTGGTTGCTAATCCCAAGGGACACACTGGGTGTGCTAGAGGCTGGGAGGCAGAAAGACGTGGGTCTCTGTGTCTTTGTCATGTGTTTTAAATTGCATTAAAATATGCAACGTAAAAAAAAAATAATAGCATTTAATTAGGAGGATCACCAAGGCCTACTGTGCTCTGGTTTGGCCTGGGGTAGGGAACGGAGCTGGGAGCTGTAGGAGGGATATAACAAGCGGTAAAACATAATCCTGGGGTTACAGGCAGCAGTTAGCACCGTGGGTATGTTTGTGTCACTCTGTGCTCCCTGCCTGCAGGCTTTGGGCTGTGTTACAGGGACCAAAGTGCATCTCCTACTCAAACTCACCCCATGCCGCAGTCCCTGGGTTTGGGCTAAGGCAGGATTAGTCCCACGAGCTTGCACCGCACTGTGATGCCTGCAACATGTTGGCATCACGGTTTCTTAGGGAAATCAGCACCGGCAGAGCCTGGAGGACTCCAAGGAGTGCTGTCCTGGACCTGCGAGAGCGGGAGAGCTGGCGGCAGAGGCAGGAGGTGGGGGAGAGATGCTCCGGGGAGGCAGGATGGAAACAAGAGCTGCAGCCAAGGCTGCACTGGGCAAGGACGAGCAACCCGAGTGCCAGTGTGTGCCAGGCATCCTGTGCCCACCTGCACGGCTCAGCCCACGCCGGGTGGGAGCAGGCAGCACCAGGCACGTTCTAGGCTGCTTTCCAGACCTGTGAATTACAGCCGCAGCAGGTGCCTCCTCCCCAGAGCAAGCTGCATACACCCTGGCTTGTAAAATAACTCCCCAAGCATGACTAAGAGGCTGGGGGCTGCAGTGCTGGGTTCGCAGGCAGCCAGCCTTTGCTGCAGCCTTGCTCCGCTTTGCATCATCCATCCCCTCCGAGATGGATAATGCAGCTGGGTAACATGGCAGACTGTTCATTCCTGGCCTGGAAAATGATCCCCATGAAAAAAATGGGAAATTCAGGGAGCCACCGGTGCTCACTTGCCAAGGAGGCATCAGGACGATGCTCCAAAAAGCGATGCGCCTTTCCCTGTCCCAGCTGTGCTTCCCATTAGTCATCCCAGCCCAAACTGTCATGGCCGTCTCAGTAAAGACAGCACATGGATTTAAAGCTGACTCAGGCACACTGTTTGCTTTATTTATAGGTAACACCGGCAGTCATAAAAAAATAAATGAAACACCAGGCAAAACCAGCCATAGAGCCAAAGCATGGTGGGACAGCAGTCACCTTCACGTGGCTCCCTGCACTGCTATGCCAGCACCACTGACTCCTCCCTGGGCAGCAGGGGTGGAAAACAGCCCCAGTCTGGTCCTGGGGGTATGAAACCAGGCATCGAACAGGAATGCATGACTGCTGCAGGAACGCGAGGGTTGTCCCTAGCTCAGTGCCACTGGCACACCAGAGGGGTTACGCCGATTCGGTCGGTCCCATCCTGCCCCCGTGGCCATGTCCCACAGCCGCAGGATCTCATCCCCACTGTGGTCCCCACCGAGTAGCTTGTGGGGCTCCTCCGTGTGCCCCGCTCTCCCTCAGGGAAGCCCCATGCTTCAGTCCTGGTCTGCAGACAGCATTCCTGCATTTCCTTCTTGCTTTTCCAAGGAGCACGGCTCACATCCTAAATCCACTCCGAGATGCCACCATCCTCCCCCAGCCTCTCCGACCCAACAGGCCTGTGTGAGCTGCACCCCTCAAACAGCTAATTCTGCATTTCTCAGGGGGCATGTCAAAATTCAGGCAATTTCCCACAGGGGGCCGGCTGCCAGCGAGCTGGTGTCCAGGAGAGGGCAGGGTTAGCAGCCACGCACTGCAGCACAGCACCGACATATTGGGGACCCGGGGACCCGGCCGCTGCCATTATTTCCAGCCAAGAGAGAGCTTTGCTTTTTCCACAGCCCTTCTTTTTTTGGGAGCTTAAACCCCACTTTGTAGCTGCATGTTTTGTGCCTTTTCTGGCCCCTTCCAGTCCCAGGCTGCAGAGCCAGGGGCCGGCAGGCACCTTGTTTCCTGGTGCTGAGCCACGGCTGCTCTTTCGAGAGGTGCCACGTGCCCTGGCAGGGCGAAGAAAATACCTTACGTTAATCGAGAGATCAGTTGCAAGAAGCGTTGCCTTTCCAGGAAAAATGGGAAGCTGCGGTCACCCTCCAGCCACCGAGCCCCAGGGGCTGCGGAGAGCAGGGTTTGCAATGGGCTCTGCCCCATCGTGAGAGTGCTGGAGTGGTACCAAGGGCTCGGGGGGGGGGGGGGCGGGGGCAGCGGGGCTAGCGACGGAGCTGGCATTACCCCAAGAGGCTTAGCACACACCCCAGCAGTTCCTCCTGGGCCAGGGCAACCTTAGGCAGCGCATGAAATACCCTGCCCACGGAGCGCTGCGCTGAGCAGCTCAGCCAGCCCCTGCTTGACTAGAACCAGAGATGGAGAAAGCAGGTGGGGAGCTGAGGAGGATGATGGAGGAAGGCTTCCCATGAGCAGGGGTGGAGGAGCAGCCAGATGGGAGAGGGTCACTGAGCAGCACAGTGGAGGGCACTTTCTTAGTATTGCTTTCTCCAGAAATAACATCCTTCCCTGAGTCACTCCTGAGACTCACCTGGCCTTGCACTGGCCCCAGCCTGTTAATGTTTAACCCACCGGACAGGGACAGCATGTCGGAGCCAGCATGCAGGAGGCAGTGGCAGCGTGCGGGGACGGCAGCGGGCAGCTGGGCACACGCGAGGTGGCTTCCCCACACCGGTGGGACCTGCATCGCCCGGTGTCGTCAGCAGCGCCCGGCTCCCACGCTGCTCCCGTAAGCCCTGGGACTTAGGGTGAAGCAGCTTTGCCGGGAGTAATGCCGGTTCACTTGGAAAAGGGCCTCCCGGGGCTGTGTGACCCAGGATACCTCGGCACCAGCTTCAGGGGACCAGCCAAAAGGTGAAAGGGGGGGATGCTGGCTTCAGCACCCTCATGAAGTGTAAAGCCTGGCAGGCAGAGCCATGGGGTGATGCATGCTGCGAGCCCAGTGTGCTTGCACAGATAAGGCCCCTTTTCCTCCAGGGACATCGTCCCCAGGAGCCCAAGGGCTTACAGGGGAGGTTAGTGCCATGTTTTAGGGCAAGAGCTGGTTTGTCTAATGAGGGAAAAAAAATACGGTTTCCTTGTAAGCAAACAAAGCTTAACTTTATTGCCTTTAAAGTGCAACTAGCACAAATAGTGGCAAAAGTGCAAACACTGATAATGCTCGGAACATTTTGAGCTGTGCAAACAAGCCAGAGGTGGAGGGGTGTGTTGAAATGAAGGGGTGAGGGGGACCAGGGGGGAGGAGAGCTCCCGGCCTTGCAGCCCCCCGAGAGCTGCCCAAGGCAGTGATGCTGAGTCTGGGTTGGGGGTGGGGGCAGCCCCCAGGCAAGCAGGGTTGAATGGGAGCCCTGCAGAGCACACAACCCCCACCAAGGTGGGATGCAGATGTTATTACAACATTTTTAGCCCCAGCCTGAGACTACGCCCTACCCCGGCAGCAGGATGAGCTCCAGAGCCGCGCAGCAGAGCCACTGGGACAAGGCAGAGCCGTGCATCCCTTGCCCGGTCACTACCCACACATAGCATCCCACCAGTGTCTCAGATGTCCTGTGGTAGACAGCACGCTGCTCCTGCCTTGCTTTTCCCTTCTTCCCCTACCCCACCTCCTTTTTTCTAGGCAGGCGGCTGCATTGCACATGCCTCCTGCTCTTCCTGTGCCTTGTTCAGCATTTTCTGTCCCATCCAGCTCTCCGAAGCCTCCTCTGGGTGATGATCCATAGGTGCCTGCTGCATATCCCAGCCCTGCCCCGCTGGCTCCTTGCCTGGTGACCACAAAACCCTGTTTCCCACTGCCCCGCGCTCCTCAGGGCACATTTTGCCCTGGATAGGGGAGGGTGATGAACGGGATGCTCAGTCCTTGCAGATGTGAGATGGCTTACAGGGAGCCAGAGCACCAGCGCTGTAGGTCCTGGACCAGGATTAAGGTCCAGCTCCTTGAGAGACGTTTAGGCATCTGCCTCCTATTACTTAGGATTACAAAGCAGGTCGGGAAAAGCAGGCCACTGCAAACTGGGTCAAAAGAAGAAAGGGAAAGACCACGGATGGATCACCAGAGAATCAGGCAGTGTGCAGGGACCTCAGACTTTATCTCGTCTCCATCCCTCCAGATCCTGATGCACCAGAGGGTCTCTCCAGGCTGTTTCTGCTGCCAGGCTGGGAGGAAAGAGATGCTCGGCGTCAGGGCAGCCCCATCCCGCATGCACCCCCTGGCCTCACAGCACAGCCCTCCTCACCCCGGCATGAAGGGGTTACCAAATTTTGCATCTGGCTGACAAACTCTTCCTTAATCCAGCCTTGTGGGGGGGGAAACTTTTCTTATTAAATCCATAGCCCACCCCCATCCTGCATGGGGCATCCTGGATTGCCCCCCTTCCTGTCCAGGCTGCCACGTGCCCACTTGGGACACCTCCCAGGCTGCCCAATGCTCCAGCTGATGGGGTCACCAAGAGCTGGGAGTCTTTGGGAAACCAGGGACCCAATGAGCTTTTCTCTCTCTGCAGGAGATCAGCGTGGCCTCCAGCACTGGCATCTATTTTCCTGCAGCCAGAAAGACCTGAATATTGGGGAGGAATTGATGTCTTTGCCAGACCTACCCAAAATCAGCCAGTTCAATGTGTTACTGAGGGAAGGGACAGGCAAACAGAATGATGACACACTCACTTTTGTAAGGCTTGAGAAAACAGGCTGAAGTACAGTACGTAAAATAACAACAAATAGACATACTGGGGTAAGTTCAGTTGCTTTGGGACAATGCGATTTTTTTTTTTTTTTAAAGCCAAAGCTTCCCTTACTTTTGCTCCTAATTCTGCCAAGTCTCTTCTGAGTGAGGATTTTTGGGGATTTTCCCAGCTGGACTCCATTTTCTGGTAGGAGAGGCGAGGGCAGGAGCACCCACAGAGCCCAGACTCTGAGCAGAGAGGCGATGAACGTCAGACGTGACTCCTGGGGTGGTTTTGGCCCAGTGTGGCTTGTTGATATAACTGAGGCTGGAGGCCAAAGGCAATAAGAGATGAGAGTTAAACAGCTTGGGCAAGCAAGCAAGGGGGTCTTCTCAGCAGTGTCTTTGCTGGGTGACGTGTGTGATGCTCCCGCAAGGGCTGAAGTGCACCCAGGTGCGCAGCGGTAGAGCAACAGAGCCCGGGCCACACATCCGTCACGGACACGCTGTCCCATGGTGGCACCCACAACGTTCAAGGAAGAAGCCAGACAAAATGGGTGCTTGATGCTGTCAGGTATTTGGAGCAAGCTGTTATTCGCAAACAGGCCCTTTCTCCCCTGCTGCTCACGCCAAACACTCACTTTCCTTCCAAAAATCACGACGAGCATCACGTGAGCTAGTGAGCCCTATAAGCCCCATTTTCCCCCAGCCCTGCCCCATGGCCTCTCTGCGATGAGCAGCTGTACCTCACCCACAGGGTGCTGGAAGCTGTCAGGCCTAAAAATTCACAGCTCCCCAGAGAGCAGGAAAGCTATTTTAGAGGCTTCAAAATTGCAGCAGCCCAAATGATTTCCTGAAGCCTGCATTAAGTTATTCAGGCATCTGGCTGCGCAGGTATAAAGCAGCTTGCTCATAAAAATGCTGCTCTGTGATGATTTCCTTGAGTTTTCCCACAGTCATGTTTTTTCTCTGCTACCAGGATGGGGGGAAATAACCTTCTTCTAGGGAGCTTGTTGTTCAGGATGAGATGAGAGGATTTTTTTTGTGTGTGTGTGCAGTCCTGTAAAATTTACCCAGGCATGGCTAGTAGGACAGATTGGTTTGGGAAGAGCCCTGGAAAGCAAAGCCACCATGTCCCTGGAGCGCTCAGCCCATCACAAGCATGCTTGGGTTTCCTCTGCAGGGCTCCGGGGAGAAGAAGCTGGGTCGGTGCCCTCCCCACAGGGCAGCCTGTGTCCCAAGGTCAGGCGCCCACATCATGCGCCGAAGCATCGCCACCGACTGGCACTTCACAGCTGCTTTGAGGTGCTGCCAGGGACTGTGGGTCGCAACTGCCAACAAATCAGAGCCATTATGCTCCATCGCTCCCCCTGCTTTCTCCCCATTAATAGCCCCTTTCTGTACCCAGGGAACGTGATTCTGCATCATCCCATCCCTCTGTGAACCCCAGCTCTGCTCCAGGCTGGCTGCCCGTGCCCACCGCAGTAGATGTCCTGGCTGGCCCTGCAGGAGGTGTGTGCACCTTCATCCCTGCAGCCCCCTAGAAAGCACTTTGATTTTGTACCAGGGTGTTTGTATTGGGTCAGTGCATTCAGAAAAATCTCTGCCACCACAGTATCCGCAAGCCCTTCCAGCAAAAATGGGTCTTATTCTCCAATGGCTGCAAAAGCATCTCCCCCACTCACCCCACAGCTGGTGCTTGGTACCCAGAGCAGTGGTGCGCAACAGCGGGCGCCCAAACACGAGGGCTCAAGCAGGTGGGTTGTTTGGAGACTCTCCGGGGACACGAGCCACCTAGCCAAGCCGTTGTTCTCATTTGTTATTCAGTGTTAAGGAAATCTGCACCATTCTCCCGTCAGCCTCCCCATCCCGGAGGATAATGGATGCTAACGTCATTTCATTTGGGTCCAGCTGCTGGGCTCAGGAACAGATGTTTTATTGTTCAAACCGAACACACACAAAAAAACCCAACCCAAAAAGCAACAAAAAACAAGTAATTTGTGTTTGCGGTGAGGTTAGCCACAGCTTCCTCTCCCCTGAAATGTGAGGAGACAGAGCAGCAGCCCCAGGGAAGACCCAGGCCTCCGGGAAAGCCAAGATTTATACATCCAGCTAAGTGTCAACACCCAACATATGATGCAACACGCCCCGCCAAAAGCCTGCCATGTCCAACAGGCAGACTACTCCCAGCAGAGAGCCATTCCCCCTGACACTGAGATGTCACCTTCAGGTGGGATGCACCATAACAGCCTTCACATCCTCCCAGGAGCAGAGATCCACCCTGGTATTTGCAAGAAGGAGCGCAGCACTTGCTTAAGAGCAAGGATACATGTCTCCTCCAAGGAGCAGACAAAAATAGGTGCAAGAACGTGCCAGCGACACATGCATCTCCTGAGCACAGGCAAGTGAGCTCACCCTCTTTTCCAGCTCATTGAAAGCAGCCTGCACGTTTGGTACTTCAGTGTGAGAGCGCTGCGGTTTGCAGGCGTAGGGGAGTGCTGGGCGCCACACACACACACGCACATTTCTTCAAGAGCATGGGATGGAGGGAGGAGGTCCGTCACTTGCTCTGCAGCAGGTGAACAACAACATCTGGAAGTCACAGGCTGGTCCAGCCCTGGTCCAGCCAAGCACCCCACTGCATCCTTAAGCATTCCGGTGAAGCTACCACCAGGCAAGTTTTGAGGCAAGTTTTGGGGCAAGTGGAAAGCACTTCCCTGGCTGCCAAAAAGAGATCTGCTCAAAAAAAAAGCTTGCTAAAAAGCCAAAAAAGAACCCCTAAAACCGCCCAGGTTAAAAGATGTTCAATATTCATTTTCTCTCTAGCACTAATAACCCTATAGATAAGAACAGCACTTCTCCCATGCAGAAGAACTGGGAAACACTGGTATTTCTTATAGAAACTGGGGAGGACCTACCAGGAGGAAGGGCATAGCTGTTCTTCTTGCCTGGCCTGCAGAGGCACTTCTGCTGTAGGTGACACCTGGCCCTAGAAATAAAGGGCTCTGAAACACCCACAGCAAATTGCTTGGGTAATTTTCCCTACAAGGCCAAAGCAGAAGGCACAGGGCTGCCCGTGGGGCCGACGCAAGTATGTTTTGACACCTCCTGGTGCGTGCCACATGCTTAGCATTATTTCTGGCAGCATATTGTATTTTCTCCCTGTTCCACAAGAGAGGGGTGGTAGGGATCCAATCCTAAGGGATCCAATCTTATATGCAGGAGCGTGAAATGCCCTGGTCCCCCTCGGGAGACTGCGCTGGGCTTGGGAACCAGCATGCAGTTTAAAAAGCCCCAGGAGGAGAATGACCACAGCATCTCCTCTTAGCAAACCAATGGTGAGGAAAGCCACCGACTTTCTGTGGTTGCAAATAAAATAGACCTTGTCCACGAAGAGCCCTGGGCTCTGCAGTACCTGTGTTGCAAATCCAACTGCTGAGACCCACCGTGGATCAGCACCAGATGTGACTGTCCCCTTGAGAAGAACACTGTCAGGGGAAGGAGTCTGTAGGGGAACAACACAGCAAGAGCAGTAAGAGGCTGGAGGTGGAAAATAGCTCTTGGATCATTCGCCCCTTCTCATTCAGCTGAGTGAGCAGCAAGGATATGGAGTCAATAAGTGTCCTTTGCCTGGTGACAAGTTGCTCCCACTTCAAAACAACCACCCTGCATCCCACCTCTGGCCCACGGATGCTTCATGCCTGCTCTAAGGCTGTTGCCTCCAGCATCCCAGCTGGCTTGGCAGCAGCCCATAACCACAAGCGTGTTATAGCTGTGAGCGGGCAAGGGGAGGTGTTGGAGAAACCATCACAACAAGCCGGCAGGATTTGGTGTCTACAGGGAGCAGCACTGGCCCACGAGCCACCTTGTTTGCCAGCACAGTCCCTGGAGGGGAATGCAGAGAGGTCACTGAAACCTTCAGGCAGTGACATTGCATGGGGACATGTAGGGAAGCAAGGAGAGGGCAGAATCCAGCCCCGTTCCCTGCACCAGCGGAGCTCAGGCAGGCTGGCTGCAAACCCAGAGCCAGTCAGCTCTAGGTACAGAGCCCAAAAGGAGATGTCGGAAGGAGATGTCAGAAGGAGATGTCATGGAAAATATTTACTCTGTGAGGTCAGTGCACCCTTGCCTTCTCTTTGGAGGGGACTTTGAACACAGGAGGGCAGACGTTTCCCGCACGCTTCTGCAAGCGAGAGGCTGGGGAAAGCAGGCGCTTCCCTTGGCTGGAAAGATGAAAAGCACAAGTGGAAAGTTTTGTGCATAAGGCAAAGCAACTGAGCCTTCAGCTGCTGGCAGCTGGGTGCTTGCTATTAGGGGAAACAGCCTGCTTTTGAAAAAAAGGGGATGAATCTTTGAGAAAAAGGCGTGGAAAAAAAAAACCAGAGGGGATGCCCCAAAGCAGAGCCATGGGCTGGCAGTATGACACCTGAGTGGTGCAGGAAAGCACTGGGTTGCGTATTAGAGGGAAAAAATCACCCCAAAACTGTAGTGCGTTGGAGATGAGATGTGGGCACAGAGTGGAGGGGAGCCCTTGCTCTCAGCACGGACAAGCAGAAAGGACTCAGCATGCCCATGGGGCATCCCCTGCCCGCTCTACTGCCCTGCAGAGCCAGCCATCCTCTCCCCATCACATCATCCTGTGCCAACACACCAGGGAAGGATGGCTCAGAAAAGAGATCCCAGTCCCCAAGCCTGAGATCAAAGGGGCGGCGGGGGGCAGGCTGATGAAACGACAGGCCATGCATAACAGGGTACGTTATTCCCTGATGCAAGCCCAGAAAGTGCCACACAGCAGCCCTGGCAGCCAAAGGCTGCGCTGTGTTTCTAGCAATAACAGCAGTGCTTTGTATCCCCTTCTCCTGGGGTTCAGCTCCCTCACGCAGGGCTCCTTGTCGCTACCTTTGAGGTTCAAGCCGTGGTTTGAATGTTGGTCTTACTGACTCCCATCAGTGTATGCATCTCTGGATGGAAGCAACTGGCCCACTGCATATGTGAACACCACTGGGTGCTCGGGCCACCAGAAATGGGTGATGCCAAGCATTTGGGTAGCTCAAGCAGGGAAAACCATCAAACCATGATGAAAAGATCATCAGAAAAAGCAGAGGAAGATGTTTCACACCTCGCGAGGAGCAGCTCTCAAACAGCAACTCTCGGCACGTCTTGCGTGTCCGAATTGCCAGGCAGATTGCTTGCCTCAAAGCGAGGATCTGACACTTTCTGCTCTGCCTGGGAGCATCTCTTGCTACACTTTCTGGTTGGGTCAGCATCCCAGGGGACAGTTTCTCTCTTTATTTCAGGTTTAGCTCATAAAGTGACGATTTTCCCCTGCAGCCACCCCACGGGGGCTGTGACTCCCTCACCCCTTGCAAGTGAGGGCAGGGGGAACTCCCAGCACTGGGGCTGCATCCAGCAGCGCTGCCAGCAGTGATTCAAAGGTGGGACTCCCGCCCGCCTGACTCACTCGCTGTTGAGCCAAAGCCCTAGTGAGATGCTTCACTTGCATCACTTGTTGCTGGAGATGATGAAGAGACCCAAGATGTGTTCTCAAGGAGATGTGCTGTGCCATTTTAAGCCCCCACACATTCCCGTTTGCTAGGTTTTTCCCCCCTTTCCTCAGCTTTTGATTCACCATGTTGCCAACTCATCACTCCATTGAGCAAGTGTGGTACACCCTGGCCTCCTCCTCGATGTATTCAAGCTCCCTCCCCCTCCCCAGCTTGTCCCAGTCTCATCTCAGCATCACCATGCCCCCAGCTCCCTCAGGCCAGGGTGCCCATCATCCTACCAAACAAATCCCCCGCTGAGGTCACTTGTACTGGGAGCCCTCGGGCACCCTGTGCCACCCTAGGATGAGGTCTCCAGCACGGCACAGCCAGACCCTCACTCCCAGGGGACTCTTCTAGGAGTAATAACAGCAGGAGGGCTGTCCTCTGCCCACCGCCTTGCTGGTCCCCAGCTCTCGCACCTGGAGCCCCGGCACCCACGCAGCCAGATGCCCCTTGCCCCTCGCCTCAGCCGGGCACCGCCACGGCTGGGACACTTGAGCCGCGGCTCAGCTGTTGACTCCAGCCTGTCCCCAAGGAGAGGGATGGGGACGGGGAGCTGCTCTGGGCTCCAGGGTGGAATTTCACTCACTTCAGTGACCTCGTGCCTGCGGTGCGCTCTAAAAATACAAATAAACCGGCGGGTGGCACGAAACCCACCCCATTTCCCGCAGAGGACTGCTCAGCCAGGCCCTGCCTCCCTGGGCTGTGCCCTCCTTTGTGAAAGAAATCAAACTGAGGGCTAAAAAAAAAAAAAGGCCAGATCCTGTTCTCCCCCGGTCTCAGCTGAAGAATATATTTAGAAATCGACTGGGGCCAATTTGCTGAAGACCTGGGCATGGGCTCAGGAGGGGGCAGGCTCCGTGTCCCCCTCAGGCTCCCTGCTTTGCTAAGCCAGACCAGCCAAGCTCTTCCTGTCTCCCCTGGGCTCCCCCATCCCTCTGACCACCCTGTTATCTCTCTCATCCAAAGCTGTCTGCTGCAGGCAGGCCAGGCTGGGCACAGGGGACACAGCAGTCCCCCGTGCCGTGGGGAGCCCATCCCCACCCACCAAGAGCATCTCACCCTCACGGCGTCCTTGTCCCCAGTCATCTCCTCCTCTGCCACTTTAAACAAGCCCCAAAGCAGCAGCAGGAGCTTGTCTTCCCCATCCTCACCTGCGTGGCTTTATGCCTCGTATTAACCAATTTCACCCCCATTCCTACCTCCCCAGGTCTCACCTTGGGCTCATCAATACTCAGCCCCCGCGTCGAGGTTGTCAGCAGAAACCATCCGTAAGCCTGACACTGGTCTAATGAATACGACTTGTTGTGATTGCGAAATCCCCTTCCCAACCCCCTCCTCTCGCAGCCGGGGGACACAGCTAAATCAGGACCCAGGCGCCCTGCCTTCGCCCCTGCGCAGCAGCCGGTGTCCTCTCGCATGTCCCCTCACGTGTCCCCAGCTGGCACGCCAGCCCACCGCTGCTCCCAGGGATGGGGAGCCAAAGGGGATGACAGGCAGCAGAGGTCACGGCTTCCTTGTGCCCAGCAATAAACAAGCTCTCCCGAGCGACACGAGAGGGAGGGGGGCAAAAAGCCCAAGCAAGATGTATTTTTGTGAGCAGGCAGATTAGGAGCAGCTTGAGGCGTGCTGGCAGCTGGTGCCGGAGAGCCGGTGTTATCTGTGAATGGGTGCAGGCTGTTATCTGCGGCTCCCACCACCACTGGGACGGGGAGGTGGGGAAGGGGAGGTCGCGGAAGATGTTTACTCCTCAGCCAAGTTGCTATTTCTGACTTTGGGAGCCCGTGGCCAAGGCCGGAGAGGGTTTGCAAGCAGCAGCTGGAGCCGGGCTGCACCCGAGGAATATCCACCCTCCTGGACTGGAGAAGCTGCCCTGCCCCCAGACCCTCAGTGCAAGCTCCCCCCCACTTTCCACCCGTCCTGCCCCCCTGCCGGCAATGCCCTGTGCCTCGGGACACACCGTCCTGTGCCCTGACACCCCGAGAAGCCATCAGGCTAGCGAGGTCCCCGGGCAGGGAGCGGCTAATGCAGGGAGCCGATTGAGTTACAGGCCAGCGGTTGTGTCGTGTTTACCAGCTCCCTGCCACATATCCTGTGCTGGGAGGATTCCTGGAAGCAGGAGCTGATTTCGGACCCCCTCCCTGTGCCGCACAAACACGCAGGCTGTGCCGAAATCAGATCTCTGCACGTGACCGCCGCCAATATTACCCAAGCGGCAGGCAGGGAGCAGCCACCCCCTTCCTCGCTTTCCTCCTCCTCCCCTGGCTGCACGCCTCCCGTCTCCAGCACAGGACTAGCCCCGTCCCTTTTCTTATTCTTCTTCCTCTCACCTTAACTCTGTTTAACTTTTCCTGTCTCTTAACTTAAAGCAGAGGTGGTGGCTCTGCTGGAGATGCCGGAGGTCTCCAAACCTCTGATGGGATGGTTAAATCTGGAGTTTCCTCCGCCCTGTGCCATCGGGCTGCTCAGGTGACACCAGAGCCCCAGCCAGCCACTCGGGGGTGAATAAAATCCTGGAGTCCAGTCTCTCTAAGTGGTGTATGAACCCTTCACCCGTGCAGGCAAACAGGGTGTAAGTCAGTCGCAAACCCTGAGGATCACTTGCAAACCCAGGCACTGGGACAGCAGTCTCCAGCCCCAGGGTGCTGGGGTTTGAGGATGCTGCAACACCTTCCCTCCATCTGGCAGTCAGGGACAGAGGCAGAGCAGGAAGATTTTCCTGCCTCCCCTGGGCCACGCACGGACACACTGCACACCTCCGACACCACACACCGCTACGCAGAAACTCAGCCTGGAAATCTTCCCTGCGCGACACCTGAAGGCATCCTCTCGGATGGAGGAGAGGCGGTTTCTGCAGCCCTACTGACATGTGTTATCCCTGCCAGCAGATTTTGGGGTGGCAGTTGCTGAGTTGGTAGGTCCCACCTCTGTTTTTCTTTCATATCTGGGCCAGCCAACCCGGCGAGATGGTAGGACACCTCAGGGCTGCCACCCGCCTCTTGGCCATAACGCTTCGCTGGGGATCTTCTTCTTGCTGGCGTGCCACTGCAGCGGGATGGGACGCTGAGCAGAAGGCCTGGGACTGGGCAGATACATCACTGCTGGGGAGCCTGGGAAAAGCAGCCACTTGGATTTCTCCCAACCAGCCCGTTAACATCCCAGTGACACCCCTGAGAAATGGGAAAGATCAGCCCAGCTGGGAACCGTGCCTCTGTTTTGAGATCCACCTCCTTCAGCCTCAGCACTCATGGGCATGCAGAGGACGCAGCTCGCCACTAGCTTGCTCACGCTCCCCCTTCCCCGAGCCCCTCCGTGCCCCTGATCCCAGCGGTGCAGGGCAGAGGGAAAGGAGTGCTTACAGATGCTGGTTCAAAGCGCTCCTCAGCCTGTGTACCCCGTTTGCACGTGTGAGCCCTTCTGGACAGGGACCACATATCCAGCACCAAGCAATAAGCAGCTCCACGGTCAGGAGGACAGCCCTGGCTTTACGGCCTGGTATAAAACATTTGTTCTCCCTCCCTTTTTGGAACAGCATCACCCATAGCTAGGCTTTACCTGGTGCCCCACCTGAATTACCCTCATTTGTGTAACATCTTCCAGCATGAGATTTCAGAGGTCCAGCATCTCCATAGGGCTCCTGATATTGCTTGCTCACCAATTTGCTTTAAATACATCCCTTAAGACAGATTGTTTACATCTTTCGGAGGGTTTTGTGTGTCTAAATCTGTCTATTTTTATTCAAGATTTCTTTTTGAGATAGGCTGGAAACTATCCTGAGTTGCCACCAGGGCAAAGGTTTCCCTCAGATATATTTACACATTCAGGAAGACAAACTACAAGATCTAATCTTGCAAAGACTCATGCATGTGTTTGACTCGAGACACCTGCAGCATTCCTTCATGGCAACTGAAACAGCTTCAAGCTGAAAGTTAACCTACGCTTACTGGCTTTTTTTCTGGTGTGCATTTTTCCCTTGTAAACAGAGACAAACACAGCACCTTTGCTACCCAGTGGAAAATTCAATTTGGGCAAAAAAAGCTTTGGAAATAAATGGTTGGATTTGCAAAGGGTCAGCACAGCACCCCACCCCAGTTGGGTGGGCTCTGGGGCCACGGGTGGTCAGCACTGCTGCATGAAAATAAGGGGAAAAGAGAAAGGGAAGGGAAGGATGTGAAAAGTAAGAGTGGAGAGCCTCTGAAGGACTGCAGGGGAATGCCATGAGCACCCCCAAATTTAAGGTGACCTCTCCCAGTGCTCAGCACTGTTGCCACATGGGGATGGATCAGCTCTGACACCGTGCGGGGTCTGGATCTCCATCCCACACACAAGAACACCCTGTCCCCAGCCTCCCCGACACACCGACAATTTGGGATGGAACCCACGCTGATGCCATGGATGTGAGTAATCTCGACGCTGACTTTTAGCGTAAGCATCCCTTCCTGCGGCCTCCTTGGAGAGCCTCAGCCCTTCTGTAAGCTCAGTTTCTCCCATCACATCTGTATGTTTTTGTCCCCTTCCTCCACCAAACCCCCCTCCCACCTTCCTTTAATTACAAACATCATGTAAGCCCAGGCAAAAACCCAATTAGCAGCCAAGCTCCTGTCAGCACCTATTATCTCCATGCATTAGCTGCCTCCTTAGCGAACTGCTTAAAAATAAAGACAGAAGGACGTTGCCCATGGGCAGGAATTTTCCACCGGGTAGGTACGGCCAAATCGGGTCACACGATGTGGGGCCCTGGCTTGCATTGCCTGCTGGCACTGAGAGGCAGCTGTGCCCACAAGCAGCCCCTTCCTGCGCTGCCTGAATCCCTCTGCTCAGGGCATTGCCCAAAAAAGGCACCTTTCATGAGCCAGCTGAACCTGAAATACCACCGACCTCATCCCATGGGACAGGCTCCAATCTCCAAATTCATCCCACAGGGCCACTAGCTCACTTGGGACTCACTCAGCATGACCTTGGCACAAGGCTTCACACACGGGAGGGTTTCAAGTTGACTTCTGTCTTTGGGACATGAGGACTGAGCAGAGTGATGTGTCTCCTGGTGATGGGTCTTTATCCCATTAAGTTGCCTGCAGGGGTTTTAAGAGAGTCCAGCCCCACTGGTGTTGCTCAGGAGGAGAAGATAGGGACTGAGGGCTGTTTGAGGAGGAGAAGATGGGGACTGAGGGCTCTTTGAGGATGAAGATATGTCTGGGACGGAAGACATCCTCACCTTCGCTGGAAGGACACTTCCTCACTGCAGCACAGGAGCCTGCTCAAGCTGTTGCAAACCAGCTGAATAGCTGGTAAGGCAACCCAAACTGCTTCCCCCAGCCACAAGCAGCGAGATCCAGAGGGTTTCCAGAGGAAAACTCCACTGCCCACTCCCCAGCCCTCTTCCCAGCCAGTGGCAGGCTGCCTCTGGCTCCCTGCCACTCCACATCTGGAAGGGAAGCGTCAGGAGGAGGCACGCTGGGCACCTCCCTCCTGCACATCTGGGAATTGAGAGCGCTGCTTCATTGTGCTGGGGCAGGGAGGATTTCGCTGGTGTTATTATTCCAAGCTGGTCTGGAGTCCAGGGAAAACAAAAGCTTCTTCCTTGCCAAAGGGAGGGCTGGCTAGAGGCAGCCACTGGAGACGAGGGCTGGGCTATTTTCTGGGCTTCTAAATGCTACATTTTGGTGTTTAAATTTAGCCCTAGATTGAAACTTTGCAGACATAAGCCCTTCTGGTGAGCCAGCATCAACACTAGCTTTTGCCACGCGGTGCGCAAGCAAGCACCCTTCCTTCCCCGTGGGCTCAGCCTCCGAGCCTCCAGCCCCAGCAGTGATGTGCTTTGTGGGGCAGACCCCTGGCTG
Source organism: Balaeniceps rex (assembly GCA_013401315.1). Lineage (NCBI taxonomy): Eukaryota > Metazoa > Chordata > Aves > Pelecaniformes > Balaenicipitidae > Balaeniceps > Balaeniceps rex. The sequence continues at coordinate 21,928 of VYZW01001209.1, read as the reverse complement.
TCCATCAGCAAAGAAACCACCCAGGCACGCTCTGGAGAGCGGCAATGGCCGGACAAGGCAGTCTGGTTGGAATAACAAGGGGTTTTGGCCATCAGGTCCGCATTGAGACAAAGGAAGATGCTTACAAATTTTTCTCTCCTCTTTAGGCAGATGACCAGCTTGACCACAGAGGACTCTCCAGAAGCAGTGGAGATGTCAGGTGTTGAGAGCTCTGGCCATGCCCTGCGTCACCTGCTTTTTTCCTGAGGCACAGAAGTTTTTACAGCTGTTGGTCTCTTGCACTCCAGCCCTTAAGCATTAGGATGCCAGTCCTTGCTTGGGAAGGGAGCTAAGCCCACGCTTCTGTTTTATCACCATTATTGCTATCCATCTTCCCTACCTTACTCCAGAGCACAATAATGGCTTCAAGGAAAAAAGCTTTGTTCACAGCAGGTCTCTCCTCCACATTTACACCCCCAGACGCAATGTGCACTCTTTTTTTTCTCCCAAATACATAATTTAAAAGCTCCAGCCAGAAGTTGTTTCCATAGTGCTTGATCATTCCACCTGAGAAGCTGGGCACAGTCCAATACTTGCCAAAGGCTGCCACCCCCCTGCTGCCGAGCTCTGTGGTCTCTGCTTGAGTTGGCCATTGGAGTTAAAGCAGGAAAATAGGGAATCAGGAGGAATGCTGTTTATTTGCTGGAGTTCTGCAAACAATTAATATGGCCTTGTCCTTTGGATGAACCTGGTTTGATAAGGATCCTATTCATATTCCAACGATTCCTTAAGAACAGAAAGTTGAATGTAAGTGAGCAATCCAGCTCTTGGCTGCTCAGTGCCTGCAAGGGGAAATACGCCTCGGACCCCTGGGAAAAGAGATGCTCCAAGCTTTCAAGGCTTTTCTGCACAAATCCAGTGGCGCATAAGAAGTACCCTATAAATGAGGTGGAAGGGACAGGGAATGGTGGGGAAACGCTCCCATATAACATGACACAAGGTCATTTCATACAGCAGCTCTCCTGCAACTGCTTTCCCCAAAAAGCTATGCAGCCCCAAATCCAGACCTCTGGATTTGTTCAGAGCTGCTGTATGTGACCATTAGCTGGCTGGTAAGCGCTGGAGTAGGATGTGGCTGGAGACAACCTTACTTTCAAAGGACATCTAAGAATAGAAATATCACAATGGATCTTCTTTAAGATGAATGGACTAAAAATTGCAAATTTTTTTTATACACAAATTAGAGTACTAGAGTAACGTGAACAGCCAAATATGCAATTCTGTGGCTTATTAAAATCCAGGGGAAGCTGATCCTCTCTGCACACAGCCCCCCAGGGATGAACTGTGTTTCACGGCTCTGTGGCAGGGCTCAAATGTTACAGGGATGCACAGAAAGCTTTTGAGCACAGCAAGTCTCCAGAAAGCACAAAGGTAGCTTTGTCTGGAGTATGTCGACCTTCTTTTTTCTTAAAAACTAATTCTGACTTGAAGATAAATGTATAACACACAGAGAAATACGTGCTTCTCTCTAGGAAAGGAACTGTAAACACAGGCTGCCATGCACAAGCTAGGAAGAGCAGAAATGCAGCCAGCTTTGCGTTGAAAAACTTTTCCCTGTGACAAAGGGAACCCGGTGCCAGTGCAAGGAGAATTAAGAGGATTCAGTGAGGTGCTTAAGCCTATGCTTTGCTAAACTTGTGGCTCATCGAGGAACAAGGATCGAAGGAAGATGCTGCCTGCTGCACGAGAGAACTAATGCAGATGTAATCAAACTTAGCTGCTCCGCTGAAGCTTTGAGTGATCCTGAAGGTCTGGGGAATACAGGTTAGCTCTATTTAAATCAACTCAGTTGCTCCTACAATCCCCATCTTTTCCCTAGCAAGCACTTTTGCTTTTAACCACTTCTATTGCTTCCTTTCTCCGGTGGCTTGCTGCTGTGACGGATTCGGCACCGTCAGAAATGTCCCCATCCTCAGATTAAAATGCAATTCTGCTCCAAAGAGCGTCTGTGGAAATGTTGCAGGTGATTTATCTCAATGATGTGCGGAAATTGAGCCCACGGCTGCATCAGCTCTGCAGTACTACCAGGGAGTAAAAGGGGATGGTGCCACCAAAGCAAGCGATTGCTGCTCAGAAAACCCACGGGGAGCAGATCCAAACTTCATCGGGCCTTTTCCCCACAGAGACTGCGTGATGTTTCTCCAGGATGGGCTGCACTTGATAGTTGAAGGACACTAATAAATCCTAAAGGAGAATTAGCAAGCTATAGGCATAACGAGAACATTTTGCAGTCTTGGTCTTTACTGCCCAAAGTCACATCTTTGCTTTCGCTTTGCAGGAATCCCTGGCATTTTTGCAAAGGCTTATTTGACCTTGGTAAAAGGAAAGTATTGCTGGACTTAAGCTCCTTTGGGCCAAACTCTGTTCTCTCACTGCAGAGTGCCACCCGCTCTCACTTCTACATGGTTATACAAATATATATGACAACTCTCTGGGTTTTTACCACCCTATTAATTTCTAGAGAAATGAGACCAGGCCTTCCTGGATGCCACCTGATTTCACAAGTGCCAGTAACTTTTTAAACAACTCATAGAAACCAGGGAAAACACACTTGAAATGAGCAAAGACAAATCAGCTGAAAAAAACCACAACGACATGCCTTGAGCTCATCCCGTGGACGAGGGGAAGGGGAGGCAGAAAGCCAACAACGCCGGCCTTGACGCTGAGCCGCGTCCCATCGGTGAGGATGCTGGTTTGGGGCAGCTGCGTCCCATCGGTGAGGATGCTGCTTGGGAAGGGCAGCCCAGCACAGCCCGCCGCCTCCAATCACGCCGACGGCAGCTCTGGTTGCTATGGCCCTCAGGTCTGAACCTTTGGAAATTAGGCAAAAGGTCTGAACACTTTTTTTTTTCCTCCTCCCCCTACGCAGTGGTGCCCCTTGCCTAGCACAATCCCTCTTCCTGCTGAGCTCTAGGAGGAAAGCAGCTGGGATGAAGAATTAACTCTCGCGGTCCCAGGGGCTTTCCAAAACGGGAGCAGCAACGTGCAACATGAACGGCATCGCGGGGAAGGGAGGATGTACGAGCAGATCTTGCTTCCCACCTGCCCTGCAGCAATGAACCGGAGAAAAAACACGCGCGTGGGGATGGATGCATCCTCTCCTACCCCCAAAAAGGGGATGGATTTTAAATGGGTTTCATGCTGGTGGAACAAGCTCCTTGGAGATCCCAGGGGATGGAATTTTTCCATCCTCTGGGTAGAATTTGGCATTTTTAAGGGTGCATCCCAGACCTGGAGGGACTCATCTCCTCCCCTTCCAGAGCAAAGGATACAGTCCTGACACCCGCACACATGGGTCCCCGAGTTTTCCCTTCAGCCCGGTGAGGGGGTGGCTCTGCATGGCGGAGGCTGGTTTGGCACAGGCTGGAGCAAGGGCATCTCTGGCTGAGGTCAGAGCGCCAGTGATTAGAGGAAGCGCCGAGCTGGCAACACACCCACCCGCCACGGACCCACGCACTGACGCTCGCCCCGTTCACGGAGGCAGCCTGCCTGCACTACACGGGCATGCCTGCACCCCTCTGCCTGCCGGGGCCACCCAAGGCATTGCACGGATGTACCTCGAGAGGCCACCATCCCACTGTAAGCATCCCTGCTGTACTGGGGTGGGCTGGGAGGGAAGATGCTGGCCCCGTCAGCAGTTTCAGGGGTTACCCCATCTGAGCCCCATTATGCTGCTGCTGGGAGGAAGGCTGCATCTCCAGGTGGGAGAGCAACTACCACTAAATTTCAGCTCTGGGAAGCTCGTGGCTGCTCAGCCGGCCTCCCCCAAACCTCTCATCTCAGTAGTGACCCAGGCACCTTGCTGGAGCAGGACCAGTCAGCTCTGCAGGGCAGGGGAACCGTGACAAAGGCATCTTTGTTTCTCCTGCCTGCTTGCTGCTTCACGCCAGCCCTGGTGTGACACCTACAAGGTGGAGTCATCTTTCCACAGAAAACCTCCAGCAGCGTTTCCCGGATGCTGCATCGCTGCAGCAGGATTGGGTTCATCACCCCCCCTTTCCCCAGACACCAACCCAGGGGTGGAGCAGCAGAGCCAGGAGCAATCAAGGCAGGATTCGGCTGCTACCTGCTTGACCAGGTGTTTGCATTAATCCTTCCTGGAGTAGACTCCCATCCCCATCTCTGCCTGTCTCCCCAAGAGCCAGGCTCACCTCCCACCCAGTACACCCCTTCCCCAGTGCCATGGGGTGGGAAGATCTGAAAAGCACCGTACACATTTTGTCTTCTCTCTTTCAGCCTTGTTTACGTAGGAAAGTTAAGATGGATAAACTACAGTTGTCAAGTCCTTAAAGTTTGTAGGGAAAGGAATTATCCTCTAGTGAGACAGCTAGGAAAACCCCAAAGAGATGCTGGCCCAAATCCATCTTAGGTCTGAGATGGAGCAAGAAATCTTCAAACCAAGGACAGACCAGGAGCAGAGTTAGCCCACATACCTAGTTTGAAGCTGGCCACACAAGCTTACACAATTCTTGTTTTCTTTCTCTTGTGCCAGTGGGTCACCTGTTTTTCTTCCAGCAATCCAATGCGTCTTAACAAGTATTACCTCTCCTGACAAACACTGCCTTGCCCATCACCTGAAACCAGCCCAGCAGCCACAACGATGCTACTACTGCTCAGAAAGCACAGTCTGTCTTCCTGCATGATGATCTCATTGAGAAGTAAATCTCTGTTTGGCACAAGGGATAGATTTAGCTACAGCAAAATATGACCAGTTTAAGAATATCTTCATGTTCTTTGTTTGTGCTCTCAGGTCCCTGCTTAGAAGAAGCCCACCCTGGAAAAAAAATGCCCTTGGATATTAAACATCTGCAGTTCCTATAAGACATGAGCTGGGGGCATTGAAAAGGAAACTAGATGCCCATCAGTGGAGGACTTTGCTGCCCAAGTCTCACTTGGCTGCTCTCTGCACTGCCAGGCAGTTTGGAAACTGTGAGCTGGGCTAGGATGGAAGCTCATGCCTCCCCCACCAGAATGAGCTTCTGAGGCAGCTGGCTCCTGGCTGTCCCCATCCCTGTCCCATGCCCAGGAGAGCAGCAGGAGCCAAGCTGGGACCCAGTGGGGTTGTGCACCATGTGGCTGTTCAGATCCCAGGCTGTGCTGGCACTCTGGGACGTAGCAATAACCATCATTTTCCTTGCAAACTGCCTTTGATCTCAATATATTTGGGATGCTAAAAACACGTGGCCTATGCCTTGCTTTTGCTTTTAAACACAGAGCTGCTTTACAGAGCAGTGCTCTGCTATGCCACCTGCAAAATAGCACCGGACTCAAAAAAAACCCCAAAACCCCAAAGGGCATGGCCTTGCTAGGACACAATTTACCCTGCAGAGGCTGATTTCTGGAACTGCAAGTGGAAGCAGGGGGGATGCCTGGGGCTCAGCCCGCCTCGCACACCGCTGGGCGTGAGGAGGCGAGGGTTGCTGCTGACTTGGAGATGGGTGGTTAGGAGGAGCCGCAGCAAGGGTTGAAGGCTGTGTGCTGGCGGGGGTTAAAACCACAGCGTCCAGCCGGTTGCTCACAAGCGCTCACTCCAGCAGTGGGCGAGAGGCTTCTTCCAGGCAGCCGCGCTTCCCTGACCTCCCCACCAAGTTAATCATTTAATCGCTCCCGCTGACGACAGACTGCAGAAGCAAGCTCACCCTTTGCCTGGCCTCGTTACTCAGCAGTTCCCGGTCCTCCTCCTGTGGGAACCTCCCTGCGCCCAGCCACCCCTGCGGGGACCCGGCCCGGGGCAGGGACGGGGCTGGCCCCTGTGCGAGCATCCCACAAGTCACGGGACCAAGGCAGGCAGGAGGCTGAACTGGGAGCCTGCCCAGAAGGCTGGTTAGATGGCTCTGGTAGCAAAGGTAGAAACAGGAGCCAGGGCTCACTGTGACCAACACCAGGGACTCAGCTGCTCAGGGCAGTAACCCAGGCAGCAAGGACGAACACACCTTGCCCGAATCCCACTCTGCTTCAGTCAGAGCAGCAGCCTCGACACAGGCTAGGCTGCAATTCAGGATGCACCATCCTGCCTGAAGTGCCATGCAGTGACAGCCAAGCACAGCATGCTTTAGCCCCTGACTCCAACAGCCATGCTATGTGATGGTAGGCAATTAAATAGCATCTCATTTCCCCCTAGGGCGAACAAAATAATATTCCTCCCTGTCCCTGCAAGAGGAAAGAGATGGGAAGGATGCAGGGTGGAGTAAAAATTAATGAGGTGTCTTCCCCTCCTTCAATTCTCGCTTGCCACATGGGGTTTAATGGTTGGAAAGTAATCTGATGTCAGCAGATGTCAACAGCGCTGGAAAAGTGCACCCATGCAAATGAGTCATGAGCCCAGCACACCCAACCGAACCTAGCGACGGAGCAGAAGTGTGCGATGCAATAAACCCCGCGCAGCTCCTAGTAAAGAGAAACCAAGTCAGGCAGAAAAAGCCATCCACCGGCATGATTTATTCAGTGCCTTCCTTTCACCCCCACTGCTCCCATCACTGCTATTTCCACGCGCCGCTGTGTTGAGGGCACATCCAGCTGCTCTGGAGGAGCAACCTCAGTCCCCATGGACATGGCAAGCTGGAACCAGCCAGCACAGGTACTGGGACTGGCACGGCTGGGACAGAGATGTTTGTTCTTTCAACGAGGGGCAGAGGGAGATGCAAAGCAGAGGGAAAGCTCTCATAGTAGCAGGATGATGGACACAGTGCCTCTGACAGCTCAGGACTAAGAACAAATCTCTGAATATAACAGAGAAGGGCTCTGACAAGGACATGGGTGCAGCCGAAAAAAAAAAAAAAAAATCAGGGTTTTCTTACTGAGAAAGGTTGCATGTTTTCTCATTACCAGAATATAACAAATGGCCCAAAGGAAAAAGAAAAAAAAAACAAAACCAAAACCCACCTCTTATCTGAGCATGTTCCTTCCCCTCCAAGTCCTCCCAGCCTTCTCCAGTCCCCCACGTCCTTCTCAACCCACTTCCACACTGAGCTACCCATTAGTGGACAAACAGAGCAGAGGGGTGGGAGGGTTGAGCTGAGCATCGAGACACTATTTTAATTAATCCAGCACACAGAGCAGCTTTGCTGCCCAAGACCTTCTGTGCAAAGGGCAGGGGTCTGGCTGAGAGCATGGGGCAGTACTGGTACAGGGGGGTCCAGCATGTCCTGGGGGTCAGCAGCACAGGGGCAGGTGCCTGCAGGCAGCAGTGCCAGAGGAGTGACTCCTGCCTGTGCCAGGGAGATGGGCCAGTGGTGCCCACAGGCACATCTGCTCCTACTTTCTCTGCTTTCTGTGCCACTGAGGTTCAAAACAAGCTGTTCCTGAGCCCAGAGGAAGGGCTGGTGCCCGCCCCATGGTATCTGGCAGAGGGAGGCACAGTTTATCCTGCGGGACAAGCACATGGTGCTGCGGATGCTTCCCAGAAGGGCTGGATGTTTTGGCAGGGCTGGTGTTCTTGCAGCATGCACGGGCAGGGTGTAGCAATCCACACATACACAGCTCCAGGTGCCCCAGACACAGAAGAGTCTCTTTTTTTTTTCTTTTTTTTTTTTTTTTCNTTTTTTTTTTTTTTTTGCATGCTTCAGAAGAGGACAATCCAACTGCAAGTGCTCAGAGACCTCCCCACACCACCGAAATCCTGTCCAGCAGCAGCCGCTGCCTAACTGCGCAGCCGAGCTCCTCACCCTCCTGCTCCAACAGACGCCGCTGACAGCATGCATGACTATTTCACTTCTGCGAAGAGCACTTCTCCTCCCCACAAAATCCCCCAAAGCCTCGGTCTGGGAGGTTCAAAGTTGGTATAAAGCAGCTCAGTGCTGAGGTCAAACAGAATTACACCGATTTCTATCAGCCATAGATCTGGCCCAACTTTGCTAAGAACACTTGATCTCCTCCCAGAGCGCTGCCAGCTGGTTGAAGTACAGCTGCTGCTTCAATAGCGCACAGAAAAAAAGCCTGACATTATTCACAACAAAAAGACAAGTATTGCAGCGTTTGCTTTAGATTTCATGTGAGCAGTTCCCACTGGCTGGATAGGAGGGGGAGACGAGCGGGGTGAGCCGCTGGGTGTCAGAGCTCGTTGAGCTAAGCTGTCACTAGCCTCCCACCCAAGATGTCCCATGACACCAGGGTCACACGCTGTTCGCACAGGCGCCCTGGCAGTGATCCAGCTCAGCTACAGCCTGTTAGAAACCCATTGGCCCTGGTCTTGCAGGTGCTCTGCAGAACCCACGTGGCATCACCGCCTTTCCCCCACCTCAACCTTTGCACAGAGATTTGTGTTTTACTAAGAGCAGATCTTCCAGCAGAAGCTCTCATCTTACCAGCTTAATGACCTTCTCCAGCGCAAGCTCCCCCAGCAAGCCCAGGCTGCCTCTTTGCAAGACACAACACGGAGAAGGGATGTCTTTTGTTTCAAGGGGAACCATGTAGACTCGTGCCTACCCTTCCACAGGCTCAAATTGCATGGCCAGCTCCTTTCCGGATGCTTTGGAGCCACCGTGGGTGGCTCACAGGAGTGACTCAGAGCAATTCTGCTCCTGCAGTGCTAAAGCCCGGCTCCCTGTACGCAGGAGTGTTGCAGTACCGTTGTTCAAGCTGTATTCAACCCCTTCTGCTCTCCGTTGCCTGCATAAGCCAGGCAGACACCTTCTGTAGGGTCCTGGATACCGCCCTTCACCCCTTGATGTTTCTGAGCTATTCTCTGCCCTGTGCAGAGAAGCTGGTGTGAGTAGGGTTTGCCACGCATGAGCTCTACAGCTCACACTTTTACGAGTAAGATAGCACTGTTGCGAACTCTCTTTTCCCTCCCCATGAAAACAGAGACCCAATGACGCAGATGAAACACCTCACTCTGCCCAGGACATTTCCATGGCACAGGCTGCTAGCATGACACAAATCTTTAGGATGCTCTTTGGTCCCAAACCACCCTCCATGGAGTGTCCATGGCTCCTGCTCTGGTACATGCGGCACATCACCCAACTGCTGCAGAGGACAGCCCTGCCAGAGACCACCTGCTTCCCCAGCCAGCTTCATGAGCAGCTTTCTTCATCCTAGAGACGTTACTAATAAAAAACTTCCACGCCAAAGCAATATTTTCTCTTAATGAAATGCTTCCTCATAGGACTACAGCCCAGGGTGACAGTGTCACCCGCTGATCACTGGCCCGGTTATTTGCCAGAAGCGAAGACATCCATGTTACAGTGAAAGCATTTTAAAGAGCGGATGGAGATCTTGCCAGAAGAGCCCGCCACAAGGAGAGGTGGAAAAAACAGAGCCAGTTAATCACCCTGCATGTGTTATCTGTCTGGGTGGAAAATAGTCTGAAAATATCTTGTATTTCAGAGCAAGCACATAGTTTTCAGTGATTCAGCCAGCTGAAGCCCTGGCCTCCAAATTTCAAAGACAGGCTAAGCCCATCTCTAAGCCCAGCTGTTCCCGGGCAGCTTCCTAAATGGAAACAGCATCCGGACAACATAGCTTTGGGCACAGCTATTCCCACCTCGAACTTGGTGGCTTGCTCAGGATCCCCTAAACATGGAGAGGCATTGCGCAGATTGCTTTCTGTGGTTGAAGCAAATGTTGGTCCTAGGGTTTTACCAAATACCTGCTGGCCAGCATGCTTTCCAGAATCCTACAGGTTAAACTCAGTAGGGGAGGAGGATCCTATTCACTTGCTTTCCCAGTATTTTAGGCATTTTGGCCAAGCTCCGGCTCAGGATGGAAGCAGCTGGGCAATTCGGCCAGCTGCTCAGCATCTCCATTGAGCCATACAGATGGGCTTGAGCCACCCAGCTTTGTGATGAGAAAAAGCGGCCCAAACCTGTATCTGATTAATAATTCTCATTTTAACAGCATATTTAGCACTGGGGAAAGCTGCCAGCAAAAACTGTGGAGTTTTTGTGCCTCATCCACCCACAGAACATGAAAACACACAGCAAGGCATTGCTGCTGTCAGCTTCATCTAAAACCCGAGTGGAGGAAGAGGACCTTTCCTTCTAAAACTGTGTGGCCCATGCCCAGCCAAATGGGGTCCTGGAGATCATCAATCCTGAGCACAGGGGCTGAAGGCAGCTTGCTCTGGCTGCTAGGGAGCCAACAAACACCCTGCCAAGCACCCATTGCTGCCCTGCACCCTACACCCAGCCAGGCTGGTGCCACAGGACCCCTGGGTGCAGGATCTCTAGGGCTCCCCCAGATCCTTGGTGGGACAAGGGTCACATCCTACAGATGTGGCACGCTGGGAGGCCATTCAGTGGTGGGACAGATGGAGAAGCTGTTGGCACCGATGTGGTCTTCCTCAGGCTCTGCAGCCTACCTGCTTTCCATGCCAGCCTGGCAACTCACCTTTGCCACTGTTTTTTGGACTAGAATTGCAGAAGTCTCCGCTTCCATTTTTCTCCCCCACCACCCTTTCTGAGCAAGTGCAACCTAAGCCATGGAGCACAGAGAGTTCAACAAACAAGGGGAGGAGAGGAAGGTCCCAAGGTGTGGTGTGCATGCCTGGACCAACCTCCTCGCAGCCAAGGAAAGGGCTTGCTAAGAGCAGTCATGGGCACAATCTGTTGACAAAGTAAAGCAGTGCTCCCGCACAAACGAGCTGGCTGCACCTGGGGCAAGGGATTAGAAACCTCAGCACAGCCCTCCAATTCCTCCCAGCAAACCAACTGTGGCTGGAGGCAGGGATTAAACCCAGCGGCAGAAGAATGCGGCTCCTTCCCGCTGCAGAGTCCAAGTTGGCACCGCATCCCTGCTCAAGACATGGGTTATATAATGCAGCTTATGAAAGCAAAATAGCCTGGCCATACCAGCCTGTGGGCTGGCCAGGATGGAGAGGAAAAAAAAGGAAAGAAATAATTTTTTGGCTGAGGTAAAGCCTGAGCTTCCCCCCTGCACCACTACCCCAGCACATGCAGCAGTCTTGCACCATCTCACCAGGGAAGGGAGGAAAGGAGCAGTGAGGGAGAAAGCTTAGGAGAGGCAAATGGCCTGGTCCTCCTACAAGACTCTGAAGAGCTGAAGCCCTGGTGCTCATTCTGGAGCCACAGAACATGGATTTCCCCCCAGATTCCCCCTCTGACCCTGGGTTTCGCCCCAGCCAGGCAGGCTCCCATTGAGGTCAACCCATGCATGCTCTGCGTGCAAGGCCACTGCAGGTTTTGGGGGCTAACCCACAAGAAGCACCCGGCCTCAGTTTCATTCCTTCCAAACACAGGCCAGACACCTCCAGGAGCAGCTGAGAGAGGCTCTGATCCACAACATCTCCCACTGGGGATGGAGACTCTGGAGACACTTCAGTGCAGACAGCAAGCAGCAGGGCTGCGGCACGTTTTCATCAAAGGTCACTGCACAAGAAAGGGGGACAGTCCCAAAACACCTGGCACTAGCTTGGAGCAGAGTCACAAGGAGCAAACCGAGATCACCATTTCTTCATGAACCAGGCAATTAACAAGTGACACCTTTGGGCATCCAGATGAGTCATTACTCAGTGACTTATATTCCCCATAACCCATGTGACTTTTGTGTCTCCATACCACAAATCCGACAGATGGACTGGCCCCTTTATCAGCAAGCAAACAAGAGTCAGGACTCAATTTAAAAGCCACAAGAGCCAGCATGGGGAAACTGGCCACTGCACATAGGTGATCAGTCCCAGCTGAAGCGCCAGGAGGACCTGCTCATGAGCTGCCCCAGGTCTGATCCTGCATCCAGCTGGCTGGGGAAGCCAGGCAGACCTAAGGAGACCTCCCCTTTCAAGAGCTCCCACTTGTTTCCTAAGCAGCTGCCCTCAGTTTAATCAGTAACTGAGCAAGTGGGATGAAATCCTGGCTCAGCTGAAGCCAAATTACTGACATTCGTAACAGCAGGATTCCCCTCCCAGCTCTACCACCTTTCTCATCTGGGTCACACAAGAAGCTACCAACCAGCCACTTGACCCGTTCCCAGTGGGCTGGGCTCCAGCACCTTTCCAGAGCATGCCCTGGCCTCCTTCAAGAGGGCAAAGGACCTCCAGCCCCTCTTCTATGGCTCTCCACCAGCTCACAACACAGCTGATGAACAGCAAGCATAGATCTCAGCCCGGACTTCTCTGGACACCACACCAGAGGAGCTGCTGGACCTCCAGGAGACATTTCAAGAGAGCAAAGCAGGGCTGCTCTGGTAACATGAGGTTCAAGCACAAACAGAGACTCTTGCAGAGCTGTGCAAATCAACCCCTCAGCAGTCTGTGTCTAGCTCCCTTCCTAGCACCATCCCTTCCCATCCTCCATGGGCAAAAAGAGATGCAGGACAGTCACACAGGCCAATATCAACATCCCAGGAAAAGGGAAAAACACAGACTCGGAGAAATAAAACCAATTTTGCCTAGCAAGAAGAAGAAGTACCTCTCTTCTCCCTCAGGTAACGGCATCCAAAAGACAGCTCAGCAAAACCTTACCCACCTAAGACCGGCTGATTTCTCCTCCAGAAGCTGTGTTCAGGAAGGGAGAGGTGGTCACAGCCAGAGGCTGCATAAGGATGCGAAGGCTGATCTACCAAAAAGGGTAATCTAGGAAGATCAAATAGCACTAAAAACACACACAAAAAAAGGGGAAGTGGTATGTGGGTACTGGAGCAGCATCGGGGCACTCTGGAAGTATGAAAGGGTAGAAGAAACCCAAGCAGACACACCTCTCAGGAAGAGAAAAGCCCTCATGTCCTCATGGTAATTGGGCTGACACAGCCCCGTGTCAAAAGACACCGCAAGTCCGATCTTGATGAGTTCATCTGCTGCAGGCTATTATTTGAAGGGAGCTGTGGCAAATCTTGTTTTGATTGCCTTAAAATTCAGTTATGGGGAAAAGCCTGGTGTGTGAGCAGATGTATTAATTGCTTTGGAGCAGCCTTGTCTCTGAAGCTGGTGTTTGATTAAAAGGGAGCACAACCAACAGGCACTTCAAAAAACCGGTGCTATTTTTGACTGCCTCATTCAGAGCAGGTCCTGGTGCTCTGATGTGCCTGGCAAACCCTTTGGGACCAATACTTGCATTTTCTTGTATTCAGTGAACGTTTCTATATTGTCGTTCACATTTTAAGGGTATGTGAGGAAACAGAAAAGGGATTGACTTTCTCCTGAGAGGCTAAGATTAAAGGCCAAAATGTTTTATACAAATACATAAGCAGTAAATACAGTTTCTGAAGGTTTCAGGCTCAATTTGCAAGATCGCCACAGTCTTAAAAGGAGGCCTCTCTACCATACATAGCTGGGAAATGGTGTTTAGGTAACTGCAAAGGAGACTTTAGGCAAAAAGTCAGAAAACAGTGTCTGGAAGAAAGGAAGGATTTTCCCTTCTAACTCATTATAATATTTTTTTTTTAACATGTATTTTTAATAATAATCTGAAAAGCCATTTTGCAGCACAATGTTTGTTGTTTTGACCTTGTTTTCAGTTGGGTAATTGTGAAGTGAGTGGATAAATGCTTTCTCAGCTGAGAACAAGAGGAACCATTAAGCATCAAATTCCCATCCTAAATTTATGTTCAAGGCAGCTGGAGAAGCAAAGGACTGAAGCCTGCTCCTGTTATCACCCTGATGGCCAGCCTGGAGATGGCATCCTCTCGGCATCCTCTGCAGGGAGACACAGATGGTAGTCCATGTCTCTGCATCGATGAGGCTCTGTGAGGCACAGGGAGATGGTGTTTAGCCCCAGGACAAAACCTGGCTGCCCATCGGCTACTGCCTTGGCTGCTGGTGATGCTTGGTGGCCAAAACTAAGGCGTGCCCACTTTTCCCAATTTCTTTGTTGCCCAGGAGAAAATGGTCTCTGAAGGGACAAGGCTCCAGCCTTGAGGATGCACAGTGTTCGGAGATACAGGAATCTCAAAAAAAGCATTACCATGTCTTGTCCCTCCTTATGTGCAAATGCCCTTACAGAAGTTTTCCTTAGTTTAGGTGTAATCCATTTTTTTCCTCTGTAACATTTTCTTGGAAGGCAGAAAGAATAGTAGCCGCCCCCACTGCACCCATATCAACAGAAACCCCAACATCTCTCAGCTCATGAGTTACTCCAGAGTAGCGTGGGTTTCTTCTGGCTGCAGTACCCCTGCTCCAGCCCAGACAGAGGCCAAAGTCCTTGTGGTCATGTCACGATCAGAGGAAAGGACATGGTGTCACTTTGCTTCTGCTCCGGTGACACTCCACCCCACACGGGCACAGGGAGATAGGGTAATTTTGGGACCATGGCGAGGAAGGTGCTGCCTTGAATGTTCCCCAGAAGGGAGATGCAAAAGACCACTTGGTCCATAAAAATGCAATGGCAGGAATGGCCTCTTCAATGCAGCAGGATGCTCATATGTGGTTAATCCATATTTGAAGATGGGAATGGTTAAAGCATCCACCCCTGAAGAAAGTACCTCTTGGGGAGGTGGGAAATAGCACCACAAGCTAAATAAAGGACTTGGGGAGCAACGTGACACATTTCTACTACCTTGCTTACTTTTCTAAATGTTTTGTACCAAAGGTGGATGAGCAGCGTTTTCTCCACAGGGAGAGCGGGAAAGGGTCCTCTTCCACAAAGCCCCATTTCTCATGAAGTTCGCTGGAATTTTATTTTCTGCGGGACTTCTGCATCCTGTAGAACTTGTGTGGAGGAGGCTGGGGAGATGCACAAATACCCGTGCTTACCCCATAATCCTCTCTATGGACATTCATAAGCCTGCTCCCTTTCCCATACCAAGAGAACCCCACTCCAGTCACAGCTAGACCATCACCCACCAGAGGATCTACAGCCACCTACAAAACCCCATTTTCTGGAGAGCATACGTGGATTGCAAGACCCTCACCCCGAAAGTGAAAAGCCAAAGCCTACCCACTATCAGGGTCAAAGTCCCTTCAAATGGTGAAGGCAACACACATACGAGAGAAGCTGCCAGGATGAATCACAGAAAGGAGTCAGAAGTCGGAATTAAGGTTTTGTTCTTTTTTTTCTTTTTTTATTATAAAAAACACAACTATTCTCAAGAAGTCCAAATGTAACGGAATATAACTGGCACCATCTAAGATACCCAAGTGTAAAATCCCAGAACATTTGAACCCCCCGGCATGAGCTGGGAGGTGGCAGGGCTGGCCGGGAGGGACAGGTGGCCTCTCCCTTCTCCTAGCCCCCATCACAGCAGGCAGCCCAAGAGCCAGGACACAACAGTGACATCAACGGTCTCTGTAAAACCATTCAGTTTTAGAAACTAAGAATATTATGAAAAAAAAAAAAAAATCTACAACTTTTTTTTTTTCCTTTATCAAAAGCCCTGCTTTAGTGACATGCTAGCCCCACTGGAAAGGTTAAACACCCACAGCTCGGTCCAGAACGTGCTTAAGTTGACCAGTCAACTCCTAGTTCAGGACACCTTTCTCCTGTTGATCCAACACGCTCATAAGCGCGTCGCAGCTGCTCGAGTTACAGTGATAAATGCTTCTGCGGGCTTCCCGGGTCTGGGAACCGCCTCCTGCAAACTCCACTCTATGCTGAAACAAGTCTCATCCAAGTCTCCGCCACTGAGCCCTCCAAGCTCTCACCCTCAGTCCCACCTGGAGGCCCTCCAACAGCATCCTCAGGAGCTCTGCCTGGTCTAGCCAGGTGAGTCATTGGAACATCATCTTTTTTTTTTTTTTTTTTTTTAAAAAAAACCCACTTTCATATTTTTTTGTTTTGTTTTTATATTTAAATAGAAAAATACTACTTCACTCTGTGTTATATGAGCCAGAGACCAGTTGACTTCCAGTGACAGAACCAGGAGTTCTCCTCAACGCTCCTATGCTGAACTCAATGCCAGAAGATGCCCAGAAACCTCAGAGTGGCCAGCGGGTGAATATCTCCCCATCACACCATACAGGCAGGAGCACGTGGGGCTCCATTACAGCTCCCGTCTTCCCTTCTCCGCAGAAGGGCACCAACCTTAGAGAACCATTAGCCTGCAGAGAGCCAGCGGTGGGGCTAACACCCCAAATCTGACTCCTGGGGGAGTCAGCTATAGTTCTAAGCTTTCCACTTGCCTAGTCGCTTTTTGTGTGTGCAGTTTGTCCCTGGAAGCCATTGGATCCCATCAGATGTACACATGAATTAGACAAAAAATAAAACAGTGGTTAAACGTTCTCTAACCCCCTCTCCTCCTCTTGTCTTCTCAAGAGTCAATGACAAACAGACATCAATAAAACTAAATTTGCCCTCCTCCCCACCTCAAGACAACAAGAGTTACTGAGACACAAAACGTGTTATCTTGTACCCTCGGGATTACATCTAGAAAGGAAGTTTAGGGGTGTGGGAAGTGTGGGGGGAAGGCGGTGCTTGTGGGCGCAGTCTGCTTAGTTCTTGTACTCAAAAGGCTCGTCTCCAGTTTCATTGAGGAGACATGTGCGGACGAGGGCCTCTGTCACAGCGTAAGGATCACAGTTGGCGGAGGGACGGCGGTCCTCAAAGTAGCCCTTCTTCTCATGGCCCACGTTCCTGGGGATGCGGATGCTGGCACCACGGTTGGCCACGCCAGCGGAGAACTCATGGATGTTGGATGTCTCGTGGAAGCCCGTCAGACGCCTGGCATTGTCCAGCCCCCCTTTGGGGTCGTAGGCACGGATGTGGTACTGGTGACGCTTGCCCAGCTTCTCGATGGCCTCTTCAATGTGCCTGTGAAGGGAGCAAGGAAGAGGGGAAGACACACTGAGTGTCTGATGGATGGTACAAGCATCCAAGTGACAGCAGATTCGTTGCTGTTCCCAAGCCACTTGATGACAAAGCCTATGCCCTACAGTCCGCTCTTCTGATCATCTCAACACAGGGCTTCTCTCCACTCCTACTTCTGACCCAGGCTGGTTCTTGGAAAAGGATCCCTGCAGCCTCAAAAGGTCCCTCAGGAGTGCTGTGTGTGGGACACCACCGGTTCAACCCATGACCGAATCCCACAGACACACTGCCCTGGGGAACCTGCTCTTAGAGGGGAGATTCCTTAACATAGAAGTTTCTATTTGGGAAGCTCACACGGTCACAGGTTGGCTCATTATCTCAGGGCATTGCTAAGATTAAGGCAAGAAAACGCAGCTGCCAAGAGGAATCCCTTCATAGAGCTCCACTGCAACCCAGCGCTGTATGATCCCACCCTGCACATCAGCACATCATTCCCATAGGGGAACTCTGGTTTTACATTTCCAGAATCTTCTTGTTTAAGAAAACATGGCATTTGCTTCCACAGCCTGGCCTAGACAGGTCTTTTGCTTTTATCATGGTTATAAACAAAAAAAGGCCTATGGTGAGTTAGTTTGTTTGCAGAACGAGCAGATCAAGAGCTAGACAGCCTGTTACAAATAGCTGCCTCCTGGCCACCTGTGCTTCCACCAGCACTGATGGAGCTGTACTGCTGCCTGAATTCCCCACCCAGCATCAAGAAGGGAGTCTATCATTACCGGGGGCGGGGGGGGAGGGGCGGGTGGAACCAGAAGAAGGGTTCAACCATAATGCCAAGCACCACTGACATCTCCCATGTGGTCAAAAGCTCCGCAAAAAGCTTGCTGCTACCAACCAAGTCCAGCCTGCTGCCTAGCAAACAGATACTACTGGCTCATCTCAAAAAAACTTACTTGAGACCTCCATCTTCCCTCATGTTCTTGGTGCTGAAGTTGGTGTGACAGCCAGCACCATTCCAGTTCCCAGGGATGGGTTTGGGATCGAAGGACACAATGACACCGAAGTCTTCGCACACCCGATGGAGGATGAAGCGTGCAATCCAGAGGTGATCCCCCATCTCAATCCCTTCACATGGTCCCACCTGGAACTCCCACTAGAAGGAGGAGGAGTCACGGGCTCAGTGGTGCAGAGACACTTGCAGTGAGACACTTCCCACCCCGTTATGCTCTAATTGTTGATAAAACTACACAGCTCAGAGCCAAAAGCTCCCGCCGCCTGGGATTATTCTGTACTATCTCATTCCACAAGGCACCTAAAACAATTTACCTGGGCTGGCATCACTTCTGCATTGGTTCCTCCAATTTTCACACCAGCATAAAGGCACGCTCGGTAGTGGGCCTCCACAATGTCTCTGCCATAGGCTTTGTCTGCCCCTACCCCGCAGTAGTACGGACCTGCAACAGCACAGGTGAACAGAAAGGGAAACGTGAGTTTCCAGGAAGAAAAGGGGTTAAATTCAGTGAAAACTGAGCACACAGAGTGAAGAACTCTCCAAAGGCTTGGGATGTGTGGAAAAGCCCCAAAATCTGTTTTTCATGGAAGCACTAGCAGAGCAGAGCACTGACACAAAGCAAGTCCCTCTGAAAGTCTAAGCTTGTGCTCTGTCATGCTGGGCAAAAGTTTAAGTCACCTGCAGACTAACAAACCAAGCAGCAAATTTAGATGTAGCCAATCTTCATCTTAGCCTTTCTGTAACGAACTTAATTTCATGGGTTAGTTTTTGCCAATAACCTGCTTGCTATTGTCCACCTTCAGTTCTAGAAATACCTCAAATCTTTCAGCTTGCCTGAAGCGCTGAAGCTGTGTCACACAGATTACAGTTCAAACAAGGCATTAAGACTTGTGACTTGGTCCAGCACAGACTCCTGAGGTTACCTTGTGGTCCAGGGAAGCCGTTGGAAGGCCAGCCAAATGGATGTCCGTCTGTCCCCAGAAGAGTGTACTCTTGCTCCATCCCAAACCAGGGGTGCTGGTTGGACACCATATCCATAATCCGCCTGCAGGTGTGTCGCAGATTTGTCTCTAGAACGGAAAAGCAACACGAGGCTTATTAGCATCTCCACCTCCATTCCCCATTTCCACTTTATTTACAGTTTGTGTCCCAGAAGCGTTGGTGAAGAATCCAGGACCAGCCCTTTCTCCACCACCAGCACTTTGTTTGCCTTTTACTTTCAAGGCAGAGATTATTTCTGTGTCGTGCATGATGGCAAGGGCATTTGAATAGGTGTCTCTTTCCTCTCCCCAGAAACAGCACCTCCACCAGAAGGTCCATTCACCTGCAGACTGGCGGTTGTATTTGAAGACCTCGCAGAGGACTAGTTTATTGGGATCCTTGCGAAAAGGGTCACGAAACATGGCAGCAGGTCGCAGGTACATGTCACTGTTGGAGCCTTCAGCCTGGAAGGTGCTGGAACCGTCGAAATTCCACTCAGGGAGATCTGGAGCAGAGAGAGGAATGAGCCACAGTGACCCAGGGTCCCTGGTCATCAGGAGGATAGGCTCCCTGCCACCCTTCAGTCTTACAGAGGTGAAGATGCTTATAGAGAACAGGCCTACAATAGGTTTAATCCCAGCTCAGCTGGTTTTGTTCCAAATGGGGGAAGCAAAAAAAAAAAACCCAAAACAAGCAAAAAACAGGGGAGTGCAACTCCCCAGCCACCCTGGGAAACACAAGGAGCTGGGCTGCTGGCCAAGACCAAGTGAACCAAGCAGCACTGACGATGTTTCTCATGTTGCAACAACCACCATGACGAGCAGAGCACCCAGTCTCCTAACAGGGGTGGCTAGGCAAGCTAGGAGAGGGCAGAGCATGAGATATCTTCAAGCTGTAGGAACGAGGGGAGCCATGAAATACCCTCATTGCTGTGGCACGGTCCAGAGAAGGTGGGAAAACAAGTCACGTATAGGTGGAGTTCCACACGGAGCAGGAGGAGTATGGCCAGCTTGGCCTGCTCGCCCACCCCTCCTGGCTGCGCACTGCCCTCCAGGTCAAAGCACAGCAGGAGCAGCAGTGAACTCCACCCGAGCAATGTTATCTCCTCCATGTCCTGGGGGGAAAGTGGGAGGATGGGAAGCACAAAGATTTCAAAGGAGCTGTGCCAACCACTCCCTTAGAGGGAAAAGGGGAAAGGAGAGTTAAAAAAAAAAAAAAAAAAAAAAAAAAAAAAAAAAAGGGATAATTCTGCTCAGTCACACACAGTATTTTCATTTCATAACTGTCTCCAGCCAGCACCATGGCAACCTGGGGAAAATCCTAATGCTATTATTGTGTAAGCTGGGACTGTTTGTTCTGAGGGACACAAGCTCTTAATTACACCGGATAGCTCCATTCTTTCCCCTCCACTTTCTTCTGCCAAACTACTTCCGGCCAAAACGAGTACTTGAGACTCAATGGGCCACCGAGACCCTGCCAAAAGCCCCCAGCCCCCGCCAACAGCCCCCTCCGCAGCGGGGGCAGCGCCAGGGATCAGCTCCCAACCCCAGGCATCTCACTGAAACTCCACATCCGGAGAGCTGGGGATGTCCCCCCAGGGTATGTGGGGAAGGAGGTAACTGGGAGGGGGTGAGAAACAGTGACTTCCCCGAACACCATCCTTCTGCCATGAGAAGGGACAAATGGCATCCTTTCTCCAGAGCAGCCAAGCACGGCCGCTTCCACCACCTGCCGAGGGGCTGCGAATCCTGCACCTGCCCTCTCACCTTCAAGGCTCTTGGGCTCGTGGTCCAGCGTGCGGGTTTTGCAGCGGAGGTGCTCCCCTGTCCCGTCAATCCAGATGTACATGGCCTGGACCTTCTCCCCCTGCGGCAGCTTCATGTACATGTGCTTGATGGCTTTGCTCAGGTGGGAGCTCGCCGAGGTGGCCATGGCTACAGACCGGACGAGGGGTTTCCTGCAGGGAGGATACAAAAGCCAACCCCAATTGTGAGCCCTTCCCTGCGCTCCCAGATTTTTCACCCCCCAGCCAGGGAGGAGCACAAGACAGCTCGGCCACAGGGCCAGCTGCTGTCTCCAGCAGTCCCATGCCATTCTGCAGGCAGAAAACACAGCAGCTCAGGCAGAAGCAGGCAGCTAGGAAAGCCCTGCTCCAGAAATAATGCCTTCAAAGCATCCCATTAATACTCAAACTCCTACCCATGTCCTGCCAACAAACTAGGTCTTATCCAGCAAGCAACAGCCTTCAAAAGTACTGTGTGAACTTTTCACCCCCACACTCACCACTGCTCCAGAGCAAGGCTAATGCCCAGGAAAGCTTAGCCAGGGCTTTCTTAACATACTTGCTTCAGCAAGGAGGGCCTTGCCAGTCCCAGCTGCCTTCTCAGATCAGCTGGTCTTAAGTTATACAAGCCTTATCTAGGGTAGGAAGCAGCGCAAAAGGAAGCAACAGGCAGCGCAAGCAACCCCTGAGCAACCCAGGCAGCAGCCTCCAGGCAGCGATGGGGAGGCTGAAGGGGCTCTGGCCCCAGATGATGAAGGCTGCAGCATCCCCGCCAAGCCCAGCACAGCCTGGAGCTGGGCTCCCAGGGACAGCCAGCCCACGTGTGTCAGGATCACAGCAGCTGGGGTCCACGCGCGTTTGCAGGAGCTTGGAAATGCAAACGATTTAGAAATTTGAAGTGACTTAGGAAGTCACTCCAACACCCTACCCCTCTGCAGGGAGGCTCGGGCTGCCCGGACCAGCCCTCCCCAGCCCACCCTGCGACGGTGGGGCTCCTCTGCGCTGGCCGCGGGGCTCTGCTCGCCCCGGGGGGCTCCCCACCGGCCCCACTCCACTGCGAGAAGCGTCCCCCACGCGTACATCTCCTGGCAGGGAGGAAGGCACCCGTATTTAAGCAAACAGTTAAAGAGCCTTATGAAGAAAAAAACTGCAAAAAGCAGCTGTTTTCAAGAGAAAACACGAACTGCGTCTCCACACCCCCCCCAAAAAAAAACAAAAAAGCGAAACAACAATTTTCCCCCAGAAGGTCTGTCCGCCGGCTGCCAAACAGCCGCCGGGGAGCCCCGGTCCCGGAACAAGGCGGGGCTGCGGCGGGGAAGGCGCGGGTGGCTGCCAGCCGCGGCACCCCCTCCCCCGCGGGGCCATTACCTGGGCTCAGCGGCGGCAGCGGGCGCTGGGCTCCCACGCTCGGCTCCCAGGGCCGCGCCCGCCGCCGCTTTATGGCGCCGCAGCGCCGGCCCCGCCGCACTGATTGGGCAGCGGCGG
>VYZW01001205.1:0-28755 GCA_013401315.1 Balaeniceps rex | reverse complement strand
GGTGGGTTTGGGTGGGTTTGGGTGGGTTTGGGTGGGTTTGGGTGGATTTCGGTGCTATGGCAGCAACTGTTCCTATTCTAAGCACCCCACAGGGCAGCAGATGCAAGGCTGCGGCAGATCACGGAGAGCAAAGCAACTCGGATTTGGCATTTGATGCTGGGTGAAAGCTTCCCGCCACTTGTTGCTCCTCCCCCACCCCCAAATTATTGTAAATTTGGGGAAAATAAAACATTGCAATGACCGGGTTGACTTTAGTTAGGTTTTTTTACCCATCAGAAGCGCTGCTTTTTATTTACAAAAGAATGGTCCTGCAGCGGGGATGCTGCATCTCCCCGGGCAGGGTTTGTGACACCCGTTGCTTGGTGGCACCAGGGACCGTGGCAGAAGGGCTGGGGGACACCATGGGTCGCCAAATAGAAAGGGGTGCCATGGCAACGCAGGCAGGGGGCAAAAGGCAGGAAAAAAGCACAACGTTTCATAATATTCATAAAAAAATACGTAGTTTCATGGTTTGGGTTTCTTTTCTTACTTTATTACCTGCTTCTGGCCCACAGGCTTGGAAATGTGCGGAAAGGACGGGGATTTTTTTTTTTTTTTAGTTAATTTTTAGACATCTCCCTGTGGAAAATATTGTAAAAGATTTTCTCCCGGCAGAAAAACCACCAACAAAAAGAAATAAAACAACCGAACAGCTTCTTACCATCCTCAGCTCCCATTTCGGGGGGGACTGCCCAGACCCCGGGCCAGCACTGCCTGCTGGGTGTCACCAATTCCCGGTGGCTTTAAACCGCCCGAGGTGACAATTTAGTGGGAAATCGCTTGATTATCGCTTGATAAATAGAGGGACACCCCCAGTGCAAGAGCAGCATCTCCGTCTTGATTTAAAATTGGAAATTGAAAAAGCCGTGAGCGGTCCCGAGCAGCCTGAGCGGGTCCCTGCCCTTGCTCCCCTGTCCTGCGCTCTCGCCCGGGACGTGTCCCTTCATGGTTTTACCTGCAGTTTAGCCGAAAAAAACACTTTTAAGCTGCTTTTAAGGGAGCAAAACCTAGCAAATCTCTTTTTTTTTTCCCCCCAAGAGGTGGAAACCTCCGCGAAGGGGAAAAAGCACAAGCAGCAGAGCAAAAGCTCACGTCCTTCCGCGGGGACGGGGGGGGAAAAGTCAACACAAGGGGGTAAGCAGGAGCACGGGGGCTGTTTGCTGCTCTCCCCCCACGGCGCGGTGCCAAGGGCCCCTCTCGTCCTCCCGCACGTGCGTTTCCCCACTCGCTGTTTAATGTTCTGGCTTCAAGGTGAACCGTGCCCGGCTGCACAAGCCAGCGTGGGCTGGGACCGCGCCAGGACCCGGCCAGGATACGACCGAGGTGTCACAAACCCAGCGCCGCATCCTGGTGATGCTCAATAGTCAATACCTAAAATAATTCCATGTACGGTTTCCAAACATTTAATTCCTGCTTTACTCCGTGACAAGAACCAGCCCCAGCGCAGAAACCCCCCACCTTCCGCCCGCAGCGGCGCGGGGACCGTCCCGGCGGCGCGGGGATGGAGCGGCTCTGCCCGCAGCAGCCTTTCCAAATAGTTGCATCGCTGATGATGGGAGATTCAAACGCTACAGCAAAATAAAAAAGGGTTCATCAGCTTTTCCATCAGAGAAACCCAACCTCCTGCCGTGATACCAGCAGCTGGCACCAAGTTTTGGGGGTCCGGAGGGGGCGTCGTGGCTTGGGACACGCTGCTTAAATAAATAAAATAAAATAAATATAATAAAATAAATAAAATAAAATAAATAAAATAAAATAAATAAAAGCAGCACCGAGCGGATACGCGGATCCTTACCCCGCATCTTTCAGCATCGCCCCGCGTCCTTCACCCGCCGCGTCCCTCGCGCTCTCCTCTCTGCAAACTGCAAAAGGCGATGCGATGCCCGGAGCCGTTATCGCTGCGGGCGATACCGAGGCGCTCGTTAGGAGTTTTAATCATATTTTCACGGTCCCCCTATCACTGGGCAAATCCCGCCGAGAGGGGCTCAGCCTGCTGCAGGGTCACCTTTCCCCGCAGCCTGTTTGCATCCCACTCCACTAATTGGTTTTTGCAGATAACGGCGGGCACCGGAGGGTCAAAACGTGCGTACAGCCCATGCGCCCACCCCCCCGGGGTGTACGCACACGTCGGCACCCAGCGGGGACCCCTTCTCCATCCCAACTGGGGAGAGACACCCGTAAATGGGGGGGGGTCCCACTGCTGCTTGCAATGGCTTTGGATGCCGAAATGATGCTGGCAAACAGGCAGTGCCTGGTCGTGATTTGGGGTGCTAAAGGATGGAGGGTTTGGAGGGGGGGATACAGCGGGGAGCAGGGGGGCTGCGGTAGGGTATCACAGGCAGCACGATGTGATCGTCCCCCCGCCTTGCCGGGTGACGTATTGCTATCGGCTGATGTTTGCCGTGTCCCTCGGTCCCTGGGTGTCACCTGCCTTGGCTGGGTGCCTGCCGGAGGGGATGGGGGCAGCAGCGGTCCCGGCTGCTCTTGGCACGCAGGTGGGGTGTGCAGGGGCTATATAAACCCCCGGGCGTTTGCCCCGGCTGCCCCGGCACGATGCGGTTCCTCGTGCTTCTCTGCGCTGCCTCTGCCCTCTGCCAGGGTGTCACCAAGTAAGTCACCGCAGCGTCGCTCGCACGGGCCACCTGAGTCAAGGTGGAGGGGGAAAATGAGCACCCGGAGCCTTTTAATGGCTTTGAGAAGCGGAGGTGAGGGCTGGGAAAGCTGCTGCAGGGGTGCAGAGGTGGTGCGTGGTGGAGGGTTTGGTTTCTAGAGGTCTTTTGGGGTTTGGCCGTGCTTCT
This sequence comes from Balaeniceps rex, assembly GCA_013401315.1. Classification (NCBI taxonomy): domain Eukaryota; kingdom Metazoa; phylum Chordata; class Aves; order Pelecaniformes; family Balaenicipitidae; genus Balaeniceps; species Balaeniceps rex. The sequence goes on along the minus strand of VYZW01001205.1, from coordinate 25,918 downwards.
GCTGTTGGATCGCGCAAACATCGATGGTGTCAAACGCTGCTCGCAGGAGCTGCAGGCAGCAAAATCCCATCTAATTTATTTTTCCCTTGGGGCTTGTGCCAGGCTGCCCTTGGAAAGGGGCAAGAAGCTGAGAGAGGTCCTCAGGGAGAAGGGCTTGCTGCACCGCTTCTTCCAGCGTCACCGCTACGACATCGGCACCAAATTCCCGCATGCTTTTCCCAGCGAGACCGAAGTGGCCGCCGAGCCCCTGCTGAACACCCTCGACGTGAGCGTTGGCTTTGTCCCCCAGCGGTTTGTGGGTCGCCCATCCCCATGTCTGTGCTGTGCATGGACCAAACCCGACTCCTTTTACCCCAAAACCTCCAGCTCGCATCCTTTGCCCCTTCCTGCCCATGCTGGTGGCCCTGGACAGAGCCAGGACACTGAAATGTCCCCCCTGCAGCTCTGCTAGAAGCAAGGTGTCCCCGTGAAGAAGGGGACCATGAAGGCTGAAAGCCCGGGGAAGCTCCAGGTTTGGTTTCATGCCTTAAAAGCACCCCTTGGTCCTGTTTCCCCGCAGATGGAGTACTACGGGAACATCTCCATCGGCACCCCGCCGCAGGACTTCACCGTGGTCTTCGACACTGGCTCCTCCAACCTCTGGGTTCCCTCCGTCTCCTGCACCAGCCTGGCTTGCCGTGAGTAGGGGCAGGCAGAACTGGGGGATCCAGCAGCACGTCCTGGGCTTTATAACTGCACGATCGAGCCCAAAGGTTGGGGTGACATTGCCTGGGGACACCTAGCCAGTGCAACGAGCAGCCCCCATGGTGCTGGGTCCGTAGCATCTGTGAAACGCCCTGGGGAGATGAGTATTTGGGGTGCAGGACCTACTCAGCACTGTACTCCACAGGGGGATGTGTTTGGTGCTCGGTGCCTCAGTTTCCCCATCTGTCCAAAGGGGGTGGTGGGATTTCCTGCGGATCCCCGGTTGCTGGCGGAGGGGCAGGGACGTACAGCAAATGCTCACGGCTAAATCGTTCCTGAAAGCAGGATAATAAGCGGCAGGTCCCAACAGGAATTCAGCAGGGTTCCTCCTCCCACGCTTCCCTCACGGCTCAGCCTTGCTGAAAGGCTTCGTTTCTGATTTTTCCCACTTACTTTCTAGAAAACCATCAGATGTTTAACCCGTCGCAGTCCTCCACCTACAAAAGCACAGGGCAGAACTTGTCTATTCAATACGGCACCGGCAACATGGAGGGCATCGTGGGCTCCGACACCGTCACCGTGAGTGTCACGATGGCATTTCCAGCGGGGTCCTTTGTGCCTTCTCCACCCGATTAACACCAATATCGCGGTGCCTGATCCAGATCTTACGGCACCCTCCCCGTCCCTAGGTTGCATCTCTGGTGGACGCCAACCAGCTCTTCGGCTTGAGCACCACCGAGCCCGGCCAATTCTTTGTCTATGTCAAATTTGATGGGATCCTGGGCTTGGGCTACCCAAATCTGGCTGCTGATGGGATCACGCCGGTGTTTGATAACTTGGTGAATGAGAGCTTGTTGGAGAAGAACCTCTTTTCGGTCTACCTGTCCCGGTAAGCCACGTGGGTGCCAAGGGCTGGGGAAGGTAGCAGATGCATCTCACGCAGATCATCGCGTTTGCTGGTGGCTCCAGCTCCTCCGCTGTCACTGCTGCCGTCCGGCTGATGGCTCTGTCCCACGACATGCAAAGGCTGGGGGGCTCGTAGCAAGCGGCCACCAGACTCACTGTGGGGAGCTCACGGCTTGCGGGGAAACCCCTCTAGTTTCCAGCCACGTGCTTCCCTTTTTCTGGGTCCAAAGGACCTGGCACGCGCTGCTGTTGTACCACTGCCTCGCTGAGGAGCGGAGCGGGTAAGACCGTGGCATCGCGAGCAGCATCTCGCCCGGCGGGACACACAGCCCTGCGGTTTTAAGCTACCTGCACTGAAGCCACGTGGCAAACCCTCCACCGTTTTTCTTTCCTGCGTCATCCAGCGAGACAACAGGGAGCGTGGTCATCTTCGGGGGAATCGATGAGTCTTACTTCACCGGCTCCATCAACTGGATCCCGGTCTCTTACGAAGGTTACTGGCAGATCTCCATGGACAGGTAACGAACCAGCTCTGCTGGTCTATGTTCATTTCTAACCATCATTTCTAAAGAGACCTTGGACCCATCAGCATCAGAGGCTTTCCACTGGCACCCAACACCCCACGGCTGTGGGATGCAGAAGGTTAAGGGGCCAAAATCCATAGCACTTTGGTAACTTCCACCCAAAAGTGGGATGCTTTGTGCCGGGGACGCAGCCTAGTTCTTCTCTGCACAAAGCCTGTGCTCTTGGGGACGTCTCTGGTGATGAGTAGAGCAAAATTATGGTCTAAAACCTACTTTGTTGGGCTCGGTTGGGTCCCGAGGGCTGGGTTGTGTTCAATGCTGCAGTGCCCATGTGTGCAACAGGGGCTGTGACACCCGCTGGCATTGCAAACTCCAAGAAGCAAAAAGCTCAAGGGCGACACTTTGGGTTACCCAGCTTTACCTCTTATAAAAGAAGTTCAAAACCACCACTAAGATCCAGCTGGTTATTGAACGGCCCCGTGCTTTGTTTGTCCCCTCAGCATCATCGTGAACAGCCAGGAGATTGCATGCAGCGGTGGCTGCCAAGCCATCATCGACACCGGCACTTCCCTTGTAGCTGGGCCACCCTCCGGCATCAGTAACGTCCAGAGCGCAGTGGGGGCCAGGCAGGACACGTACGGAGAGGTAAGAGCACCCATGGCTTCCTCTGCTTGCCCTGGGGGCAGCCTGGCACTGCCGAGCCCGGTGCCAAGCCTGCTTCCACACGCAGGGAACCCACATCTTTGCTCATGGCAAACCAGCCCTGCTCCTCTGGTACCTCTAACGGAGGTCACCGTGAGACACTCCCAGACTCTAGGTTATACTGGTGAAATCAAAACGCTTCACTCCTCGCCCTGTGAACACGTTGTTTCCCACCTGAGAGCCTCTTTCCTCTGCTCTCTGCAGTACAACGTGAACTGCAGCTCCATTTCTGCCATGCCCGATGTCATCTTTGTCATCGATGGGGTTCAGTATCCTGTGTCCGCCTTGGCTTACGTTGAGCAGGTAAGGGGGAACCAGGTGGTCCTGGTTTCAGGAGCCTCTCTCAAGGTCCTTCTGTGTTCTCCAATGGCTCTGGTCACCTTGGCTTCTCCCGTTCCCATGGAAGACAGGGGATGGACGGCCATGGGCCTCCAGAGCAATGCAAGAAAAGATTCTAGCCCACATTCGCCCCGTTTGCCTTTTCTTGCTCAAATGCAGAACGACCAAGGACCTTGCATCAGCAGCTTCCAGAACACCTCTGGGGACCTCTGGATCTTGGGAGACATCTTCATCAGGGTGTACTACAGCATCTTTGACCGGGCCAACAACCGCGTCGGACTGGCCAAGGCTATTTAGATCCACCACGATGCCAGCGGTGCTGCGGTTTCGCCATGCAACGAGCCCACAACTACGTTTTTTGGCTCAGGCACAAATAAAGCGTTGATGGTTCAGAGTTGGTGGCTGCACATTTATTTGTGAATTAGGCAGGAGCTAGGAAGGAGCTGCCCTACACTTGCTGCTTCGTGGTGGCTAAGGAGCTTTTGGCCAACGCAGTCTGGACTAAGGGCTTTGGGAGCTGCAGTCATAGCCGGCAGGGGCTGAGGGGTGGGCCCTTAGGAAGCCAAGATTGGCTCTTTTATTGGGGCTACATCAAGTGAGCGACTCTGGAAACCCCAAATTTCCATCCAGGGAGGATGCACTTGCCATCCCAGACACAGCCTGTCTCAGAGCAGATCCCTGCAGACCCACAATCATGTCCCACCAGTGGCTCACCCGGTAGCTCCCCATCCCTTGGGCTCAAGGTTTGCCCCCATGTCCCCTACATGGTGTCTGATAGCCCAAAACCACCTCAGGGCAGTGACTGCCCCAGGAGGATGTGGCTCCGCTGGAGATTTCCCTTGGACCGCCCAAGAGAGCGGGGCAGGAGATGGCCCTCACCCAACGCGTGCCCTCCCATCGCGAGGCTTTTACAGAAGCACATCCACAGCTGCGTATGCGTAGAGGTGGTGTCTTATTTCAGTTGCCATAATTTAGAACAATCCAGTCACCCTTAGTTGTTTCCCCATAAAGAATCCCAATTAAACGCCCCTTTCCCAATAACGAACCAGCCTGTGCTATGAGATGGTCACCAAGAGCCTGGAAAGACCAGCCAGTCCTCAGTTATAGTCTGTACTGCCGTGAAAAAAAAACCCAAAACCTAATATATTTATTTTATGATCATTGTCCCTCCCAATGGTCAGTTCTCTAATTTTGTTTTCTCCATTTTGTTTTCCGTTTTGGAAAAGGAAATTGCCCCCATCCGTATAAAATCCTACCAAAAACGGAGGCTGCCTCTTTCCTCCTGCGGTGAAAGCGCTCAGCGGGCGGCCGGGAGGGAGAGCCAAGAGTCCCTGCTGCTTCTTCATTTCTACTGTGCTGAGGGATACGGGGATATTTGCATTATTTATTGATAAATGAGGTTCCGTCACCGACGGGCCCCGGGGGTTGCTTACCCGATTGGAACAGGGATGCAGAGGGAGAGATCCGGGCAAATGGGTTTGGAAATGAATTTTTCTCTCCTCTCACCGTGGAAAAGTTGCCCTCTGAGCTGACTGGAAAGGAGTATGTGATGGGGGATGGTGGAAATGTGGTTTATCCCCCCAGCTCCCTGGGCTCACGCAGCCCTGGGTCGCTGAGCCCCAGCGGGTGGGAATCCCTTGTCCCCAGGAGGGACCCACGCCTGGATTTTGGGCACACGGGGATTTACCTCAGCTCCATTGCAGGGGTTTTCTCATTGTTATGAGCAACAAGAAATGAACCCGATGCAGTGGGAACCATGGCTCTGAGGGTCAACAACCCGTGGGCCAGCGCCTGCCCCGGGATGGACAAGACCCAAGAGGAGCACCCAGGGGCTGTAGCTGTGCTCCCGGTGAGTGGGGCAGGAGAGGGAGGCCGTGTCCTTGTCCCAACATGGACCAACAGCCCAAATGCTGTGCCAGGAGGAGCTCCTAAACCCTCCTGGCATGGTTATCCTGAACCGGTGCCAAGAGCCCCCGGCAACCACCACTCTTCAACGGGCTCCCTCCACGAGAGCATCTCCCACGGCCAAAGCATCCCTTCCCACGTCCACGCTCACACATGCAATGCAGAAATAAACCAGCTAAAAGCTTCCAAGCATGAATTAGAGAGGGGGAAACACGTCGGGACTGTCTACATCCCGGGAAATGTCTATCCTGGAGTGCCATCTCGTGGCTACGGTGCCAAAACTGTACTGCTGCGCACGGGGGAAGCACAGAAATGTCTGCCTGGAGGCCGAAGGATGCTCCAGGGCTTGCTTGGGAAATTCAGCTCAAAGGAGGAGGGAGATGCTTCTAGCCGACAAATATTCCACACGTAGCCGCAAGTTCCGTCTTGGTCCAGGGATAAAGAGCAGCCAGGACATCTTTCTGATAAAGCACAGAGGTTTCTTGTTTTCTTTTTTATTTTTTTTCTGTGGCAGTGCAAAATTTCAAGTGGGAATTCAGCCTGCGCGGTAGAGGACGTGACAGATTGGCTCATTAAGGCTTGCCTCAAGAATAGTGCAGTTAATTAGAGCCTTTTGTGGCTTTCACTGAGCTGTGAGCTTCGGGCCTGTAATGGGAAGGTACGAAGCTGCAAATTGTACGGGAGAATGGGTTTTCTGGCAGGTTTTTATTGAGCACCAGCTGAGTGTTGACACTGGGTATTCATAGCCTGGTTTTCCTCCTCTTTACTTTAGGATAAATCAGAAATATTGTGTCTGGAGAGGTTTAACACCTCTGACCCTGTCCTCACAGCATAAATCAGGGATCCCCCTTGGACCTGGCCTCCCGCAACCGACGGCGTAAGCCCAAGCGCTGGGGAAACCCCCGCAGGTTTTGTCCTCAGCTCACAGATCTGGAGCCTTCAGGTCTAGAACGTCCCGCGCCTCAACCCCCCCCAATTCCCAGCTGGGGACCAGCTCCCTTGGAGCAGCACAAAGCCAAGAACAAAAAGTTGAGGCCAAATCAACGATATTTTCTGCATGCCAGACTTTGAAGCATCTAGTCTTTTATTTGAGAATTAAGTTTACAAGTTAATAAGAATCAGGTTGTTCATCATTCCACCCACCCACCCACCCACCCATCCATCCATCCATCCATCCATCCATCCATCCGTCCCTCTGTCCATCCACCCATCCCAGCACCGTTTCGGTCCCTGTTTGCGAAGGGAGCGGGAGCGGTGAAGCTGTGCTCATGGCTGATCAGGCGGAATATTTCCCAACCCCAACCTTTTCACCAGGGTTTCCCAAGGAATAAACACCAAAAGTGCTTCAGCTTTGTCAGGCTGGGAGGGGGAGGGGAGGGGAGGGGGAGCGCTAAAAAAATAAAAGAATGTAAAAAGTTGGAGCCTTCTAGAGGAAAAGGAGAAAGAACCGGCTATGAAATAAAAATAGTGACGTGGCGGAGCTGCTGGAGAGAATTGAGGGGTGAACGGAGAGGAGCTGGGGATGTCTCGGGGTGCTGCTCTTCAGCTGTGCCCAGCTGTGCCCACAGCCGTCCCCACAGATGATGAGAACTTGAACACGGTGGGAAAGAGATTAAATAGCTCTCACAGCTCCTCCTGCTGTCTGGGATGATGGTCTGGGGGTCGCAAGGGATGGGGTGAGGAAGAGGATGGTGGAGGGATGGGAAGAATCCAGGGAGAGCAGGAGAAAAGGGGGGATTTGTCTCAGAGGGGAACAACTGTCCTGAAGGAGCTGTGCTGGTCATGGCCCAGATCCACCTCCCTGGGGGGCCACGGACCTCACTGCAGAAAGACAGTCCACCAAAAGACCCCAAAACCAAAGTAAAGACCCCCAAACCAAAATAAAGACCCCCAAACCAAAATAACGACCCCCAAAACCAAATTAACAACCCCCCCAGACCAAAGCCAGCACAAGCTCTGCAGCAGAGCTGGCGGGACGCAGGATTTCTGCCACGGGGAAAATCCCAGCACGCCCAAATTCACATTTTCCATCAGACCAGGAATTAAAAAAAAAAGAAAAAAAAAAAAATCCATCTTTCATGGCTCCTTTCGGAATGAAATTGCAAGCCAGAGATGCTGGCACATTGCGTAATGATGGTGTGGAACCTTTCGGAGATGAGACATCAAGTGTAACAGATGTGGGGTATAAAAGCGGATGTGTAGACACTGCAGGAGAAACTGTGATGTTAATGGAGGCAGAAACAGCCAAAAAAGCCAAGCGAAACAGTGAAGCTGGAACAAAATGTTGTCGTCGGAAGAAAACCCGCTGGCATTCGAGAGAGCGGCACAATGATCTGCTGCTGGTTTCTCCCACCCCAAGTGCCGATGGAGATTTGGAATGGGTCAGAGAACCACAAGTGCCTTTTTCCAACGCGAAGCCGAGCTGTCGGGAAACGTCAGCCCCCGTTACTCCGTGCCCCGTTTGCAGCAACACGAGGGACAATAAAAGCTACGAGGTCACGGTGGCTCATCCCCAAAGGGCATTTGTACACCGGATAACCCCTGCGTCGAGCATTTGTTGCGGGAGGAATCCCCTTCCCTCTCTCAGAGCTCCGTTTTCCATCGGAAACCCCGGTGGGCGTTGAGCCGCGGTGCCCTGGACCTTTTTTGGTGGCCGTGCCACCGTGACCGGTCACCGTCCCTCTCCTCCTACCCACCCTCACAGCGGCTCGGTCGCATCCATCACTGCCCACCCTGCCGTGCCAAACAAATGATTTAGGCAGGCAGGCCGGGGAGCTCATCCAGCTGAAAATATAAGTTCTAATTTTTATTTTTTGGCCAGCTTATTTTTCAATCTCCGATCTGGGAATTGTTGAGACCCCCCAGATCCTGAGTGCTGGGTGGGGAGGAATTATTTCAAATGGGTTAAGAAAAGCAGGATGCTGGACCCATCTTCATCCCTGGACAGCTGGATGCCACCGAGCAAAGCATTTAATGTAATTTTGCCTTTTTTTCCCCCTCCGGTAAATGGGGGAAATCTCTGTGTATGGGAAACTCCGTTCTGACGCCACGGAGAGCGAAGCTGAATGCCAGGCAGATGAGCATCAAATAATAAAAACCAGACTGATGGGCAGGGAAGAGAGATAAGAAAGATGGTATTTATTTGAACAGCCAGAGGAAATCAAAGATTGAAAAATGTCTAGAAAAAAAAAAAAAAAAGCAGCAGCACATTTGGTTTTAAAAAAAAAAAATAAATCAGAGCGTGCAGATGTTTTCTACCTTATCCAGCCAATCCCACCTGACAGCGTCTAGTCCCACCATGGCCTCCACCCTCATTTTTTGGCCTTGTCTCGAGGGTAACCCCCATTGGTCTTATTGAGCGACTCCATGCTGCCATTTGCCGTCACCACGCTGGTGAGTATTCGCTCCACCTCCCCGGGCAGAATCTGCTTCTCTTCGTTCTCTGTCTCCCTGTGGTAGAAATAGTTGAAGTTCGAGACGATGACGGGGACGGGCAGCGCAATGGTCAATACCCCCGCGATGGCGCACAGAGTCCCCACGATCTTCCCACCCAAGGTGGTGGGACACATGTCTCCGTAGCCGACGGTCGTCATCGTGACCACAGCCCACCAGAAGCCGTCGGGGATGCTGGAGAAATGGGACTGCGGCTCATCCACTTCTGCGAAGTAGACGGCACTGGAGAAGAGGATGACGCCGATGAAGAGGAAGAAGATGAGCAAGCCCAGCTCCCGCATGCTGGCCTTGAGGGTCTGCCCCAGGATCTGCAGCCCCTTGGAGTGCCGGGAAAGCTTGAAGATACGGAAGACCCTGACCAGGCGGATGATCCGCAGGATGGCCAAGGACATGTTCTGCTGCCCGTTGAGTTCGCTCTGCTGGATCAGCTCGGTGGTGAGCGTCACAAAGTAGGGGATGATGGACACAATGTCGATAATGTTCATGATGTTCCTGAAGAACTCAGTCTTGCTGGGGCACACGATGAAGCGGACAAACAGCTCGAAGGAGAACCAGATGATGCAGGCTGTCTCTATGACGAAGAAAGGGTCCGTGAAGGTGCTGTGGGCCAGCATGGTGTCTGTCAGATTCTTAGAAAGCTCCTGGGTGGACTTAAACTCCCTTTCCTCCCTGAACTCTGGCAGGGTCTCCATGCAGAAGATGATGATAGAGATGACAATGACCAGGACGGAGACCAGAGCTACACCCCTGGCTGCACTGGAGCTTTCGGGGTACTCGAAGAGCAGCCAGAATTGCCTGTGAAAGTCATTGGTTGGTAAGAGGGTCTCAGGGTCCTTGATGAACCCTTCATCCTCCCTGAACTGGTCCATGGCTTCATCACCCAGCTCGTAGAAGGTGATTTCATCAGCAAAGACGTCGATGGGGACGTTGGCTGGGCGCCGTATTTTCCCACCGGACTGGTAATAGTACAGGATCCCATCAAAACTGGGCCTGTTCCTATCGAAGAAATATTCATTCCTCATGGAGTCGAAGTAACGCATCCTCTTTTCTGGGTCGCCAAGCAAGGTCTCAGGGAACTGGTTGAGGGTCTTGAGCCGCGTCTCAAACCTCAGCCCAGCGATGTTGATGATGACGCGTTGGTCCCCCTCATCCATGCCCACCCTCTCCCCCACCAGGTGCTCACTGAACTCGGCAGAGAACCTGGAGAAAATGGTCTCATTGTTGGCGTTTTCGCTGTTGATGAGGATTCTCAAGTTGGAGAGGAGGTTGGCGCAGCTGGGGTGGCCTTTCCGCGACTGGCCGGCGGGGCTGAGGTCGTTTGAATAACAGGGATCCTCCACGATCTGATCAGCGTTGTCAAAACTGACTAGTGCCACCTCCATCTCCTTCCAACTGGACACGTCCATCATACACTAATCAGATTAGCAGCATAAATCCCCGGGTCGGATGCCGGCAGCTTGCGTCTTTCCCACGCTGGGAGGATCTGCAAGTGAATGGACAGGGAGAGAGAGCTGAGTTGTGCGTGTGTACCTCCTGGCTCGGCTGAAAAGGATAAAACAAACCCCCGAGGTCAGAAAACCCTGTATTTTTTTTATTAATGCAAACATTCATTTCATTGACTGGCAAAAGCCTTATACTTCCAGCAAGTCGTTCATCTCTGGATCCTGCGAGCCCTTTTGGCACGGCTTCGTTATCATCATTAAACCTCCCAATACCATTGACAGCACCCAAGGTCAGGCAGTAGCAGAGGATGAGGGGGCACCCAGGTCTCCCCACCTATCCTTCCCCCAGCAATCCCAGCCCTGCAGAGCAAGGAGTCACTTCAGACATTTCCAGAGGTTGGAGCAGGATTTGGAGGTATTAAACATGGGGGTCCTGGTTAACAGCAGCCCTTGCTCCAGCTGGGAGAGGCGTTGGGTCAAACCCCAGCAGGTCCTGGGCAAGGCGTTGGGTCAAACCCCAACAGGTCCTGGGCAAGGCGTTGGGTCAAACCCCAACAGTTCCTGGGCAAGGCGTTGGGTCAAACCCCAACAGGTCCTGGGCAAGGCGTTGGGTCAAACCCCAACAGGTCCTGGGCAAAGTTGCAGCTGGGTCAACTGGTGTTCGGAAAGCAATTCTGAACTGGGAATTCCCACCCGACTGGGATTTGGGGAGTGCAGTCCATGAGGAAGGCAGGTCAGGAGGAGAAGGACATCTCCACCAGCCTTGGAGAACCCCTTTGCTCTGCGTGAAGAGGGGTACGAACTGGGACCCCTTGTCTTGATCCAGACTTTGGGGCGGGCGGTGGATGAGGTGACGTCCTTCAGAGCTCTCCCAGGCCTCCTCCATGGCAGACCTGATATTCCCAGCCATAGGAAGAAGACGAGGACTCAACGCTCAGGTCACTTGGAGAGCATCTTTCAGGCCATGGCAGGGATTTTTTCCCAGACCAGCTCTGTCAGGCGCTCAGCAACAGACACCATGTCCCCAAAATACTCCTGGGTGCACGTCTCCCCAACACGCCGCTGCTGTTGTAGTGAGCTTGGAGGCAAAGTCAAAGAGGAGCCCAGGGACCAAGTTACGGAGCTGGGAAATTACCTGTCCTGCCTCAGGGAGAAGCACGAACAGAAATTAGAGGTTACCGGGGAGTGGGTCTGGGAAGACTTGCACAAAAATGCACTTTCCAAGTAAATTCAACCCCCTGATTTATTTCCCCTCCAGCTCTTTCCCCCGCAGATGTATTTTCCGGACATGAGGAACCACAGAAGGCCACGCAGAGCTGCTCCGCGTCACCGCTAATCACCGAGGGCACGCCGGCTTTCTTACCCAGCGAAGTTCAGAGAGGAGGAGTGAAAAAAAACCCGAACGCCCTCGACTGCCACGAATAGCAACGCCTGCGTGGAGCGGGAGCGGCGCTGGGGCCGGTCCTGCGACGGGGATGCTCCCCACCGCAGGCTTTGCTTCGTGCAACCAGGTGCTGGGAAGGGATCCATCCTGTCCATGGGGACCGAGCTGCACCCACTGCCTCAACATCCCTATTTAACAGAAGCCTTTGGGGGCTCTGAAGTTTTTCTTGCCCTGTTCCCCAGGAGCGGACTCATCCATCCAAGCCAACGCACCGCTGGTGAGGTGGGGTAGGACAAGCTAGAACCCCAAATCTGTTGCAGGAGTAGATGTTAACATCCCAGCTGGCTACAAATCCTCCCTCTTCTGCTCTCAGCGTTACAACCCCGACAGCGAAACTTCATAGAGGAGCCAGCATCCATATCCCAGGTGAGGGCTCAACCTCAGCAGCGTCATGAGATTCTGGATTTGGGGACAAATCCCACAATTTATCATAAATCAAGGCAAAGACACTTAAGAACCACATTTCTTTGCTTTAAAAAAAGCCATGGAGCATGGCTGTTCTTAGGTATCCATCTCTGCAGAGCTGCTGCTGGCTGGTTTTGTGCCAATTTTCCCACTCGGGGACATGTAGAGAGGAACTTTTGGGGCAACGGGGCAGAAACGATGCCCGGAGGAAGCAGCAGCAGCTCGGTTTTGCCCCCCAAAAGCAACCCACTGCAAAGCTGAGGAGCCCCAATGACTCCAAACCCAAGTCCTCCAACCCCAACGAGGGACACGGGTCCTGCTCAGGCATGCCCAAGCCACAGCCGCTCTCCGTGGGGCTGGATTCACCTTAGGCTTGACGTTTCGGTGGCTCTGTTGAAAATCTGTTGAGGACAGAACGGGAGGTTGCGTTGGCGTCATGGGAGGATGGGGAGCTGGCAACCGAGAGCTGCAGACGCCCCACGCTTCGGTGCCCATGGGGAGGCAGGCAAAGAGCTACGGCGATAAGCCCAGCCCAAACAAAGCTCTTTTGAATCTTTTAAGGGAAAAAGAAGCATTAAAGGGAAAAGGGGAAGCAGCATGTAGCTTTTCTTTTTGGTCGTCTTTTTTTTTAATAGAAAACAGCAGAGATTATGTTTAAATCGGAAAAAAAATAAAGAAAACCAGTTTGAATCAGGACAGCGGGAGTATTTAGCGTTCAGCTGGATGGGTGAGCTGACCTGACCCACCGCACGCCCCATCACACCTCGGTCCTGGTGGGAGAGCCCACGGGGGACCACGTGCCCGGGAGCTTCTCTCGCCAGCAGAGCAAAGTCCGAGCAGCTAAAGCTGGCCGAGAAATCGCGTCCCGAGGCAGCGCCGTGAGATGATCTCGGTATTTTAAGCATTAAGTGCGCTTAACTCCTCATGCTGCACGCTGCCGCCGCCGGCAAGAAAATTCCCCAGCCGTTGCGTGGTGGGACAGCTTCAAGCTGAGCCTTTCGGTCGCAGAAGAAATCGGGATATTGTGAAAGCGGGCTTTGCCCCGGAGCCTCCGTGCACATCAAACGGAGCCCCCCGCCCCGGCATCGTCCCTCATGGGGAAACTGAGGCACAGAGCTGTGAAGGGATAATTTGCACGTCGTGGTCACGGCTGAGAGCGGAAAGTTGTGCTTGTCCTCCCCACTGGGACGTGGAAAGGTGCTTTTTAGCTCCGTCAAGCCCTCGGGGCAGCTGCCCCAGGGATGCAGGGCTCTGACTTCCCATTTCTTGCCTTCAAAGCCCCAAAACACGCCGGCGCCTGCCTGTCCCCATCACCAGAGATAGGTGCCCCACCTGTCCCCAAGCCCCCCAAGCCCCTCATCGGTCTCATTTTTAATTTCGACTAAAACGAACGGTGCTGCCCCAAGCCTCAAAGCCTCCTCCCAAGGCGAGACGGGAGCCGCTCACTTTGCGGCGCGCGCTCCGGGCTCCAGCGGAGGCTTGAACTAGAAAGTTGCCTCATTTTTTTTTTTTTCCTCCTAAATCACCCAACATCTGCTTCTCAGAATCTGATTAACTAATACCCTTCAGCTGAAATCCCTGGCTGGGGGAAATAATAAAAAAAAAAAGCAAGCGAGGGAGAGAGACGGTGAAAGAGAAAGGTCATTTTGAGGGAGAGCGTTGGTGTTTTGCCCATCGCGTCCCGGTAGATCGGGGCCGTGGTTTCCACCAGCCCCTCCGCAAGCATCGAGCCCTCCCCATCTGCGATTCCCTTCTGCTTCCCACCCGCTGTCCTTTCATCCCCAGCGACTCCTCGCGCTCCTGGGGCCAACAGCGCCCGTTTCCAAGGTTTTTCTAGAAAAACGGAGATGCTGAGCCTCTCTCTCCCCCCAGCCCCTCCCCACCACCCCTGTGCTGGGGCGAGACAAGAGGTGATGCCTCCTCTAGCCCCCCAACACCGTCACCTACGGGGACTTACCCGCACAAGGCACGGAAGTACCAACGCTCTCTGCATCTGGGAAGAGAGTTATTAAACACACATAGGGATGTGGAGGGAAAGCGGAGGGGGAAAAAAAAAAAAAACGAGTCCAGCCATACCCTTGAAAGGTCCCTTTGGGATAACGCAGGCAATGTCATTTAAAAGGCTCTTCTCTATTTGGTTCACCGTATAATTGGCAGCCCAGCGCGCCGGGGATGGGCTTTGGCAGGCGCGGCGGCAGGATCCGGCGCGGTTCGGAGCTTCGGCCCCGCCATCGCCCCGGGAGCCTTAAAACGAGCTGGGGATCCATCGGGAAAGGGGGCTGGTGGGGTGCAGGGGACACCTTGTCCCCATGCCCCGCTTGCCCGGGGAGGGGGGACCCGTCCCCCCACCTCCTGCCCCTCCCCACTCGCCGGCGAGCGAGATGGGGGAGGACGTGCCCTTCTGGCGATGCCACCTTTAATCCCCAATAATGCTCCCGGCGGTCCAGCGGGGACAAGTCTTGTCCGTGACGCGGCCAGGTCTGAGCTGGTCCCCGCGAGGGAGGCGGAGAGGGGGGACGGGGACCCGCACGCCACTGACACCGAGAGAGGGATTTACAGCGGGCGATTGGGCTCTTTTTATTATTAATATAGAATAAGGATATTAAAAAGAGGAGGGGAGGGGAAAGCCCAAGGGTTGGATCATCCCCCATTGCCCACCTACCTCTTGCCTGCGGCCGTGGGTACAGCGGGCTCCTTTCCAGGAGGGGACGGCCACCGTGCCGCTGCCACATGGGACATCTCCGTCCCCCCCCGGGGCGGCTGGCACCGGTCGCAGCAGCGGGTACGGCTGGCATAGTCCCGTGGAGGGCATCGGCGGGGGACGAGGGAGAGAAGGGACGTGGCCCTTCCTCACGCCTGGCTGCCGGCCGGCCTCTGGCTCAGACCCTGGTGCCGCCGGGCTTAAAACCTCGGTAATAAATAAATACCCCCCCCGGGTGGATGGGACTGGGCAGGTTGGCACAATTCACTGAAATAACTGCGATTTTTATATTTTTTTTTTTTCTTTCCCTATTTTTTCTTTCTTTCCTTGCTAGAGCCTGCGACGCTCACGGGCATCCTCGCCGTGGGTGGTTTCATCCCTGTCAGGTGGGGTCACACAGGGCTGGGTCCCACCTCTACCTTGACCTCCCCACCCTCCTCCTCCTCCTCTTCCTCCTCCATCTCCTCCCAGGCCTCTGCATTTGGGGAAAGCAGAGGAGGGGGTGGCACGTTCCTACCCGCGTGCTTCAGCCTGAATTCCTCCATGGTGACGTTCCTTTGCTCTTGAGGGACCCGGTCACCTCGATTTCCCTCCCTCCAGCATCCTTGTCTGTCCTCTGAGCTATTTCTCCCCCCCGTGACGTTAATGAGCACATTAAACCGCCCCGTCCCGGAGGAGAGCCCGGGACCCGCCGGCTTGGAGCATCATCTCCGGCCACCTGCGATGGAAACAGGACACAACATGATCCAGACCTTTGATCAGGCCCTTCAGGGTCGGGTGATCATTTTATACCCCGCTTCCGCACCCCTATAGACTACGGTGCCTGTATTTACCCACCCTGGGGAGGCAGCTGGAGATCTCTAACAAAAAAGGCATTAAATCGATATTCCTTGCACCTAAATTCAGCCTGTGCCCATCTCCCCTCCAAACCCAGCTTCGGGAGGGCTTCGATCACAGGGTGATGGTGTTCGTGGGCAAAACCTGACCTCTTTTGGGTTTTTTTTCCCCCAAAAAATCTCCCTGGTACTAACCAGGGTCACATCCTGCACCTGGGCACAGAGCATCTGTGGCAGAGGGAGACCTGGAGCGTGAAACCCATCCGCAGGAGCCGATGATCTGGCTTGTGCTGGGTTTGAGATGTCAGCTGGAGCAAAAACCTGCTGTTAGCAGGAGCATCCCTGAAATGGAAGCAGCGTCAGCGTCCAGGGGAGACGGGTACGGGGGGGAGACGGGTACGGGGGGGAGACGCCCGGAATAACATCAGTGCCTCCAAGAAACGGGACGGTTACACAACAAATCTCCGGAGATTTCAGCTACACCTGGATACCCTTGGGACACTTCTGCCTTTGCCTTCAACCAAGGTCACGTCAAGCACCCTTTGGGCCCTACGGACTCAAATACCCCCCCAAGCCGGGCTGCCCTGGGCACCCCATCCTCCTCCTGCACGTTTTTCCCTCTAATCCTCTGCTCCACGCTCCTGGCATCGCTGGATCTGCCAGGATTTATCCCACGGATAAATTTGGCCCCCGAGGCATCCAGTATGGAGAGGCATCCAGTATGGAGAGGCATCCAGTAAGCACTGGTACGGCATCGCTGCCCAGCAGCTCCGCACGCACAGCTCGGCCACCAAAGAGAAATTAGTTGGTAAAGATTTTTTTTTTTTTTTAGCAGGTCCCCGAATCACTGCTCGCACCCGTGTTCGCACAGGGAGCTGAATTTTCCCTGTGGGGAAAGGGGCAGAGGACTGGCCAGCTCATCACACCCATTTCCCCTGTGATCTGCCATGGGATGAACCGGAGCAGGGTGGGAACAAGGAGGAGAAGACAGGAGGGGTCCAGCCCCCATTGCCGCTCCCGTGTAATGAGGCAATGACGCTTAATTTGATTTTTCCCCCCCCTAATTCGCAAGCAAAACGATGCCCGCAGAGGCTTTCTGCAAAGCGGCGCGTCTGCCGGGCTCTGCTCCGCGCCAGGCACGCGCTTCGGGCCACAGAGCAATTTACTGCGGTAATGAGCCCCTGCTAATTTCCCTCTTTCTTAGCAGAACTAATTAGCTGGGGTTCAGCACTGCTATTGCGGCTCTCGGCTGGAGCTGGGTCGGCCCCGCAGCACCTCTGCGGCTGGGTGAAATACGGGGGTAAATTTTTCTTATTTCCCAGCGCCGCGTGAAGCGCCCTCAAAGTAGCAAAAGCCCCCAGCGTCCAGGGTTTTGGGGGACGCGCGAGGGTTGCAATATGCAAAAGCACAACCCAAACCCATCAACCCCCTCGATTTAGGGCTGGGTTTATGGACCGACTCCAGGCGGACGGGCTGCCCCGGCACTGCGGGTAATGAAACAAGGGATGGTGATGATTAAGGGAGTATTTGAGCTCTGGCTCAGGCACGGAGCATCCTTGGAGGCTTAGTGAGGTGGATGGGGCGTCTGTTGCTGCCAGGAAGGGGACAGGAGCCTGGAAAAAAAAATGAGGAGCTCCTAGGTTTGCCATGGGGGAAGATCCTGCAACGGTTTGCGGCTCATCCTCCTCCTCGAGAGAGACGTTTGCAAATCAACGCTTTAAATTCAAGGCAAACGCGAGCAGCTGCGAGGGAATGAGCAGGAGGGGAGACACTGGTGGTTTATGAATGGTAAATAAAAAAAAAAAAAGGAAAGAATAATTCAAACCTTCGCGGGGTCTGGCAAAAGCTGCCCCCGCTTTCAAGTCCGCGGTGCGGGAACAGCGGAGAAATGGAAAAGGGGCCAAAATATGCTGAAATAACAGAGCGGCTCACAGCGAGCCCAAGGTTTCTCCTGGCCCGCGGCACCAAAGGAGCCCAGAGCTCGGGAGCAGCCTGGGCTGAGACCCCTACGCTCGCCTTTGCTTGTAGAAGGAGAGGTTAAAGTGTGTCAGGGAAAGAGGGGCAGGATGAGCCCCAACATTTAAACCCTCAAATCGCACCAGCAGAGAAACGATCAGCCTGAGCCAGCGGCCACCGACTCCTACGGGCTATATCCATCGCCGTGCCTCAGTTTCCCCAGAGCTGGTGATGTGCTATCCAGCCAAGCAGGAGCCCTGCGGGAAAAGATGCGCAGGAGGACGATCCCAAACGGGATTCCTGGTGCTGGGACGGAGGGGTCCCTTGCTGCTGACCCCCACGGCAAGCAGAGAAGGGTGCCCAGCCGGACCCCTTTAACCCTCCCCAGTTTGCATACCTCATTCTGATTTTTCCACCCATATTTTTTTTATATTAAAAAAAAAAAAATCAGATTAGCAGAGAGCCCGGTACATACAGTACACGCCACGAGACAGATGAAACCTTTCTGATACCCAGCCACAGAGTCCAAAATTAATCAGCTCTGGATTAACCGGGTCAGGATGTAATTTAATAACAAGCGAGGGCGAGTCCCTGCTAGGAGGGAGCCGACGTGGTCCTGCATCGGGTGCCCCATAAAAGCTGCCGCAGAACAACGCAGGCAGCAGGAAAAGCCAGATGGGTTGAAATGAGCTCTGCGGTGATGCCGGCTCCTTGCCGAAAGGAGCTGGCGACAGCCTGGGTCCGGGCCAGGCTTTGCTGCAGCTGAGCCCTCCTCATCTTCCCCCCGCTCGGAGTCGGGGTTTTAGCCCGATTCAGGGGCTTTGATTAGGGGTTTTGATTAGGAGGGTGCTGAGGCGGCTTTTGGGGATGCTGAACGGGCTTTTTGGAGGCTGGTGGTCTGCTCTCTGCTGGGATTTACAAAGCAGTTGCCGCTGCAAAGCGTTTGACGTGCTTTAGGAAGCCCCTGGGGGATGGACAGATGGACGCGGAGGGCTTTTAAAGCGCTTTGATTAGCGTGCACCAAAAAAAGACGCAAGAAAATGCAGGTGCATGGGGTGACCCCTTTCCCCCGAGCATCCCGGCTCCGTCAGGGCGCTGGGGGGAGGCAGCCGTCCTCCCTGCTTCCCCTGGCTGTAACGCGATAAAGAGAATTGGATCCCGAATCGATGGGAAACTTTCCCGGTCTGTCCAAAAGCGCTGGGATAGAGGCAGAGCCCCTCACCCCGACCCAGCGTCCAGAGCTCGGTGCTGTAACCTCAGTCTGCTCCTAGGGACAAATAAGTGACTTTGTCCCCTCCCTGAAAATCCACGCTGGCAGCAAACCCTGCTGGGAGGTTGTCGGCCAGAGCCAAAAATGAATGTATGGTATAAATGGAAAGCAAGAGGAAGGTGCAGATCGGGTCAGGCGGATGCCAGCATTGATCCCGATATTTGCGGCAACAACAGCTAAAAAGAGCCGGTGGCAGAATTTGGGGTCCTGGTGTCACCCGGGGCTTGCGGCATCGCGTGCTGAGCCAGAGCCGCTGCAGGGATCGGGGCAGCTCTCCCAGGCACCCCACGGCAGCCCTCCCAGGCACCCCATGGCAGCCCGTGACTCCCCGGTGCCGTCCAGGTGAGGACGTTACAATTTGGACCCGGCAGCAAAAAGTAGTTAAGGCTTAAAGTGACTGAGATGATGCCAGCGGGACCCTCCGGCTACCGGCAAAGCCGGGGTTACCTGCAGCACACACCCAGCAATCGGGAGCACTTCACCCTCCCTTTGCCTCCAAGGACAAACTAAAACTTCTCCCCTGGTCACCACCACCCGAAAATTACCCAAGAAAAAAGGAATGCAGCACCCGACTGCCCCAAACCCACCCGCCAATCCCTCCTCTCCCAACTTTGCCCCACTGCGAAGAAGAAGAAGTAACAAACCCGGCTTTTGCATCATCATCCTCCTCATCCTCCTCCAGCGCGTGAGGCACCCGGTCCCCCTGTCTCCATCCTCCTCCTCCTTCAGCTCTGCTGCCCGGGGGCTGCCCGGCCGTGCTGCCCCTTCGCCTCTCGCGGGCGCGTGGCCGCGGCAGCGCCGGGATGCTCGTACCTCTCCTGCGCTGGGCGGAAAGGTGATGCCGGTACCCACGTGAGCCCGGTGGGACTCCGTGCCCTCATTCTTCTTGTGCCTGAAATGGGGTTTTGTTCCTTCTCTGGGTCCTGCCCAGCGGCAGCATCCGTGCCGCCAGCCCACCACTTTCGCGTCGATGAATGTGTGCATGGCCTTTGCTTTCCGAGCGAGGGTGAGGAAGGAGCGGCCCAGAGCGGAGGAAGAGGAGGTGATGCTCAAACATGGCCCTTTCTGCCCCCCCCGCGCAGGGCTGCTCTGCCAGGACAGTACCGGTTTCACAGGACCCCGTTCGTTTGCACCCGCTTGCAAGGAAGGAGAAGCCAGAGAATCGGGACCCTCCGTTGCTCCCACCAGCGCGGCCGAGGTACCGGCCAGGTGGAGGCACCCAGGGCTCCTCCGGCCGGGTGTCCCCTCGGCTGGGTGCTTCCTCGGCTGCTGCCAACATCTGGGCCTGACTTTGTGCCGGTGTACGGGTAAATCCTCCATCCCCAGGAGCCTGCGACTGCCGTTTGGGGAGCTCCCAAACTGCCAAAGCTTTGGGAGCAGGAACTGCACCCCTGGGTGCTTTTTCCATCCCGTTTTTATATGGCCAGGGGCGCCTGTTCCCCCGTGAGCCTCTGCAGAGGGGTCCCACCTTGCCTGTACAGCACAGGGTCCTGGATGTGCCCCGGGCGCAGCCAAGAGCAGCCCCAGCCGGGTGCAGAGCAGAGGTTGCTGGATTCGGCCGTAGCCCCTCAGTTGGCCCAAAGAGCCGTGGGGGCTGCGAGCATCACCACCTGCCTTCAGCGAAGGCATCCGAGCTGCCGTTTCAAGCCCCTGCCCGCTTTGCCGGCAGGATTTGATGAAATTTCCTTTTCCATTTCTCCAGCCCCTGCAGAGAGCGTTGCCTTCCTTCCCTGCCCCAAAACTTCACAACCAAAGGCAAAAAGAGCAGCATCACCCTGGCAAGGGACCCAGCACACAGGAATGGGGCGAGTACCAGCCAGGACATTTCCCAACCGACCTCCAAAAGCCGCCCCCAGCTCTTGCCTGCATCCCGAATCCTCCTGCCAGCAGCTCGGGATGCTGAGCCTTTGCCTCAAGCTTCATTCCAGCCCGTGTAACTGGGGCAGGTTTCCACGCTGTGCCGTTGAATTGGGAAAGGAAAATATCGAGATCAGCCTGCGCCGAGCCCTTTCAGCGGCACCCCGGCGGCAGGGTGCGCAAAGTCGGGGGCTCCCGGAGGCGCTGCTCAAAAAAAAAACCACCCCCAAGGAAATAAAAAGAAATAAACCCAACCATCTTTTTGCATCCTGGAAAATCGGTCCTGGAAAATCTCCCCCCAGCTGTGGGGAAAAGGAGATCTCAAAGCTCCGAGAGCACAAAAAGCTGCCCCTTGGGGTCATCTTCCCCCAACAGCCCCGGGCTCCTCGCGTGAAGTTGGAGCTGATTTTAGGACCTCGGAGCAATTTCTTGATCTCCTTCCCGTGACCTTTGAAAGCGGATACAGCCGAGCCCCGCAGCAGCCAAGCCCAGAGGGGTGTACGGCCACCGGGGGTGGGGTGCCCGGGTGCCCTGGTCCCCCCTCCTCGCCCAGGACAGCACTTAAGTGATAACGGCAAAGCTGTGGTTTTCCCAACCGCATGCCATGAGCTGAATTTCGTCTTGGGATTCAACGGGAAATCATTCACGGGGGCGCAGGCGCACGATCTCGGCTGTAAAAGCTGCAGCTCGAGGCCCGTTGGGGTCGGGGGAGATGCGAGGGGAACGGCTCAACTGCGGAAGCCAGATTGTGTTGCTCTGCGAATCAGCAAGGCAATCAATTTTTCCCCCATTAAAAATTAGGCTTTATCGGGTTGAGGCTTTGCTTGTATGGAAATTTCTACAATCCCTACAGCGATTGCCTCCCCCTGAGACCGTGCAGCTCATCACACGTCAAACATGAAACAACCCTGAAGGCTTATGGAGTAACTCTGGGTTGACACTTGCTTGAACCTGAAGCCAATACTAACCAAGGAAAGTCTCTTTGGCCCCTTCCGAGTCCTTCCGCCCAACCTTTACCCTAGAGCCGGGTTTTCTACGGGCCGTTTCGTTAGCGCTTGGAGGACGGAAGCGTTCGTTAGCGTGAGAGCCGCGTCGAGGCAGCGCCAGGACCAGCTCCGTCTACGCTCCTGCACCAACCCACGAGACCAGGGAAGACCACCTAGACCGGACTCTCTGAAAATCTTGTTATCCTTCACCCCTAAACGCAGACTGTACTGAATCCGCGGGAACCAGAAGCAGTTTTGACCCCATATTGCCATTAACCCTCCCCACACCCCGCTCTGCGGCACCGGGACAAGCGCTGCGCAGCTTTGTGCGGTGGGGATTCCCACGCTCCGTCCCCCGGGATCCCCTAAACCATCCCTTTTATTTCCAGGCAAGACCAAGCCAACCTAAAAAGAAAGATCCCGTTAATTATTATTATTACAGACTGAACCTGACGTCGTCCGCTTCGGCATCTCACCCCCTCCCCATTTAATTCCCCCCGATAGAACGGACGCTCCCGCCGCTGTTTCAGGTTTTAAATGACTACTTGGCACCCATAGATCTCAGCCTGTCAGAAATCCCGAGGAATTATTTCACTCCTGGTCCTTACGGTTTCATTTGAGCAGGCTGAAGGCAACGAATATTTCCTCGCGCGTGTTTCAGTGCCTTCAACGGCTCTCGCGTATGCTCCAGTAAAGCAGATTGCGCCGGCTGATGATTTTCTAATGGAAGGCTTGCAAAGCGTTCAAACCCATTAAAAAGATCACAGCCAAGGGTAACTACTTTATTTAAGTCTTGGAAGAGAAACAAAGGCTGTAAATGCTCAAAGCACAGAGCGGATCTCTCTGGGTTCAGGCACAAACCCAAGAGCATCCAAAACTCCTGTATCAGCACAACGTGGTACAAAACCAGGAGCCAAGCACTGTTTTAACTG
Source organism: Balaeniceps rex (assembly GCA_013401315.1). Classification (NCBI taxonomy): domain Eukaryota; kingdom Metazoa; phylum Chordata; class Aves; order Pelecaniformes; family Balaenicipitidae; genus Balaeniceps; species Balaeniceps rex. Next base: position 3,576 of record VYZW01001205.1, on the reverse strand, counting down.
GAGATAAATGGAAACCTCTTCAACCAGGTGATTCTTCCACATCTGAGCGATAACGAAGTCAAATAAAAGGAGTGGCTTACTACAGGTGAGAACTTCCCATGGGTCTTGGGCTCGGTTACGTTTCCATTATATCATCAGTGCCGTACGGACTTTTATAAGCACGGTAAATAAAATTAAAACCAGTCACTCACCCGCAGCCCCGTTCAGCCAGCCTAAATTCCAGCCCTTCCTCAAGCACCAAGAGTATCTCGTGTGGTTATGGACGTGGCTGGTGCCTGGGCGTCTCTGACACGCAGGTAAGGATTAGAAAGAGTTTGTCTCAGGAAAGACTCAGATTCGGAAATCCTATACCCTCATGAAACCCTACCTTGTCTTGCTGTCCTTGGCTTTAAAGGAAACACGGGGAAGAAACGCGGCGCTGGAAGCAGGGCTGTGGTGCATCTTCACACACGGGGGCAACAACTGCCCCGAACAAACCCAAACTCTTCAGCAACCAGCCCCAAGAGAGGGGTTGTACCCCCAAGAGCTCAGCGCCCGAGCTGACCGCCCCCGAGCGATAGCTTCATTATTTAGGAGCAGATTTGTCCCCATCATTGCTCCATGGGCAAAGTAGACATGAGGTGAGGGATTCCCCTTGACATCGAGAGCTTCCCACCTGGCAGCAACACCTGCTTTAAGAAGCAACGTTCACATTTTAAGACTAAAAGGCACCAAAGTGTCCAGCAGCTCTTACCTGCCCAGATGTGGGCTGTAGTCCACTCTCTTGGTCCCACCAAGGCACGTTGCTTCCTCAACGGGAGCTTCATAGCTTCGGGCTTGGGTCTTGGCCTCCCCGCTCTTGCCTGTGCAATGCCTAAGGGACACAAGGCCAATACTTTGGGGACCAGTTGACTTGTGGCCCTTCCATGTCCCACAGAGGCTCTGGGAACCTTTCAAGGGGTTTGCCAGGAGGCACTGAGCATCCCACGCTGTGGGCAAACTCAAAAAGCGGCCCTGCATTCAGCTCTGGGCAGCAGCATCAGGCAGTGCCAGCGAAGAGGTGACGTACCCCAGGGTCTTCCATTAGCAAAGACCCAACTCGTTCCCTGAGCCACCAAGAACCAGTCGTAGGAGACTTTGGCTGCTCTGATGGGTCCTTCCAAGCCCCTGGTATGGTGTCCTGGTCGTCTTGATCCCAAGAATACAAGGGATGGTTTGAGCCCATCTATCTTCCGCTTGGTGAGGAGGACGGGAGGAAGGTACACGCTGGCAGGGTAGCCAAGAGCTTGTTGACCAGGATGGATGGGTCTTCTCCACCTCTCCTTGCTACGTTGAGCTGATCCGCATCTTGGTATCAGGTATCACGTCCAACCCTGCGGCAATCGTGGACAGCAGGTGGTGGAAGGAAAGGTCCGTGGCTTGCCCCAAGTCATCAGCTTGGCCATTCTGCTTTAACCCAACTCACAGGGAAGCCCCAAAGACCTACCTTACCCTTCAAGCACCACCCAAAGCCATGCATGCCCAGCACCCCTAGGAGACGGCACTGCCTCACGGGTATTTCCCCGAGGTTACAGTTACGCTGCAGTAATAGGGAATCTCATTAACTACTCGTTCAGCTGAATGGTGGTAACGAAGGCACAGGACATATCAAGAATCATGTTCGCATGGCAAGTGGCACAGGAACACCCGGAAAGGGTGATGCTCCGCAGAAAGGCCTGAAGTTGTTACAAGGACGTCGGGAGACTTGATACAAAAGGCCGGCTTATTAATAGCTAATGGGCAAATAAATTATGTACCCACTCGGGTGGATTGTGTTTCTCCCTCCACGCTGCACCCTGCCATCTCCATCACCTCCTTTCTCCCCGGTTTCTGTCCCACTTGGTTCTTTCTTCGCCTTTATTTTCCTGCTTTGCGGGACTTACGTGTGTTTTGCTCATCAACGAAAGCTTCAAAGCTGTCGTGCTGAATCCAGCCTCCCCCCAGGGTCTTGGCTGCCCGCATCCATCCAGAGCGGGACAGGGGACCACTGGCCACCCCGAGCCCTCTCCAAGGAGGGTCAGACACCTCCCCCATCACACCAGGGCTGCTCCCGCTCCCAGACACCCACCGATGCCCTGGAAACGCTGAACCTGAAAGAGAAGCTCCAGGCAGCAAAACAAAAGCTTCTCACGCTGGCTTTCTCTGGGCTGCTTTGCGGGACGTGACCTGCCCTGCCTGCCATCTGCCCGGCCCCGGCGGGAGCAGCCCGAGCTGCCGGTGGTGCAGGCAGCCAAGCGCCATCAGCTCTGCGCCGGCCACGCTCCGGTGGGTCCCTGGCAGGCAGAGAGGGAAGGGGAAGGCTGGGCAACAGCTCCGGGGCAGGGGAAAAAGGGGGTTGCTCCATGCAATTGGGACTTGGGGTCCCCAGCACCCCAAAAACCCAGACCAGGAGAAGGGGAAGCTTGGGCTGCGGGCAGGCCGGGGCTGCCACCCGCTCCCACTTCCACAGGGGCAGCAGTTTCCCCTCTCGCCCTCCCGAGCCCCTTTTCCCTTCTGGTTTGTGGGCAGCACCCCGGTATCTGCCCGACGCTGCAGCCAGCGGGGTCCTTCCCACCAGACGCTCCCTCCCCGAGCTCTAAACGCCGTGAGCGAGCCCACACGCGACATTTTTAGAGGAGGCCCCAAGCTGCTGGCGCCCATCTGCTGGCACAGCGTGCTCAGCCTGCTCCGAACCCGCGTGGGACACAGCAGCGGGTGTTATTGAGCATCTTGGAGCCCACCCCGCCACCCCTGCGCTTCGGGGCTGGCTCCCGTCGGCAAGAGGAGCACGGAAAAGAAGGGATGCTCGTACAGGTTAACTCTCCGCTATTGCTTCGAGTTGGGGGTCTCGGGCAGGTCTGCCGTCCAACGCCACCCCCAATACATGGAGGAGGTGAAGAGCATCTAGGGCAGAGCCAGGAGCAGCGTCCCAGCCCCTGGACCAGCTCCTTAACCGGAGGACGATGGCCCCACCATCGCTGTCCCTGTGTCCCGGGGCCCCATTTCTCCAGCGCTCCCCCGCTTCTCTAATCTTTCACGATCGCTTTCTCTGCCCACTCTGATTTCACCGACGCGTGCTATGCTATCCCTCGTGCCAGGGCGGTGTTGGGCAATCTGATCCCCACCCCCTCATCAGCCTGTCGATAAACACCGTCACTAATCACCCCGGACCCCACGCTGACCCCAATGAAGTTCCACCCCGTGGGTCTTCATTGCCCGACTCGATGCTGCCCCACCAACGGGCAGGCTCTTGTTCCACGTGTGCCACCTTCTCGGCGGGTTTGCATGACTGTAACCCACGTCACGACAGCTCCTGGTCACCGAAATCGGGCTATTCTGTATCAGTAATAAGAAACTCTCACCGCCACCTCTGACCAGAGCACATATCCGCTCGCACCGCTGCTTCCTCCCTGGGGAGAGCAGCATCTCACCCCAACATCCATGAAGGATGACATCAAAGCAGCCATCTCCAGCCCTTATTTAACCTCTCCTCCATGAAGGGGCCGTTGCTTGTCCATTTTCTATCAGTCAAAGGATGAGGAATCATGGAATGGTTTGGGTTGGAAGGGACCTTCAGAG
>VYZW01001202.1:0-31901 GCA_013401315.1 Balaeniceps rex | reverse complement strand
CCCCCCGGGAGGGGCTGGCAGCAGCCTGGGGGCCCCAGCACCCCGCTCCCGCCCCGACCCCCACCACAGCCGGAGCCCTCGGGGCCCGATTCTGGCTCCTCTCCGTGGGAACGGGGCAAGGAGGGGGCACCCCGGGGTGGGCAGGCACGGGGGAATGAGCCCACGGGGGTCACGGGATTCGTGGGGGACCCAGGTACCTTTGGGGGTGGCAGCACCGGGGTGCTCGGGGGCCTGGAGCCACAGAGCGAGGGGCAGCGTGGAGCTGAAGCAGAAAACATCTGAATTTTGAAAGCTGGAAGGCAGGTTTATTTAATTCGTTAACTCGGGAGAACTTTAAAGAGAGGGAGAGAAAAAAACCAGGCGTGAAAAAAATCAGGGGGGGACACAGCAAAGATGGGGACCCCCCCGGTGAGCACCCACCCCTCCGAGCACCGGAGCGGCAGATAGGGACAGGGAGCGGCATGGCCAGCGCTATGAAACACGAACGTTGTCTTTATTCGTACAGCGATGAAGAATGACCGTCGCCATCTCCAAGCGCTACCGCTCAGGATTAGCTCTGCTCATTTGTATTGCTGAGTTTAATTTAGGGACGAAGAAAAGCTGGAGAAGGCGGGGGAAGGCAGGGCGAGAAGGGGAAGGGAATAAAATAAAGAGATTCCCAACATAAAAACCAGAGAACGGCCAAGCGTGTGGGTGAGGAGCGCCGGTCCCCGGCTCCGCGTCCTGGCCTGGAGAGGAGGGGTCCAGATTCCTGCCTGTCCCCAGGGGAGGGGACACCCAGAGCCCCCCGGCTCTCCCCGTGTCCCAGCACTCATCCTCGCTGCCAGCACGAGGCCCAGGTGTTGGCGCACAGAAGAAAAGAGGCTTCGGGGCTGGGTTTTGGCCAGCGCTGCCGGGGATTTCGGAGGCCGAGGGGATTTCTGGAGGGAAAAGGAAGCGGGCAGGAGGGACGGCAGCACGGCGGAGGCCCGAAGCCGCTGGGACGGCGCAGCGCAGGCGTGAGAAGAACACAAAGCAGACGAGGGAGGGAAGGAAAGGAGGAAAAAATAAAGAAAAATGGCACGAGAAACGAGAAGTGTAAACTTTCCTTCGTTAGTATCCTAGCTAGGAGCTTCCTACAGTCTGGTGCTCACGGGGGATTCGTGGCCCGAAGGCCGAGCCCGCGGCTCTCAGGAGTTCGCTCCCTCCTGACGGCTGGCTCTGGGCTTACGCTGCGGCAGCCCCTTGGTCTCTGTGCCGGGCCGGCCGGGTCGCCGCGCCGAGGCGCCGCTGGTGCCCGTGGGCTGAGTCTGGCTGGGGCTGCCAGCGGAGGCTGCCAGCGGCGAGGTTTGCCGCCTGCCCTGGGCCTGGCCCGGCCCGTTCCTGTGTCGGTTGTTGTTGTTGTAGCGCCCGGGGGCGGCGGGGCTGGCGTGGGGCTGGCCCTGGGACCTGGGCCCCGCTCCGGGTCTCCTGTTCCCCTGGAAAACCTGAAACAGAAGAGGGTGGGCGAGTGAGCGCAGGCTGGCACACGCAGCTCCCGGCGGCCGGAGGGCTGCGACCTCCCGATGCCGCGTCCCTGCGCACCCCCACCTCTTGTTCCTGGGAAAAGCGGAAAAGCAAAACCCCCAAAGTCTGCTCCGAAGCAGAACCATCACGGCACGACCACGCTCTGCGGCCGTCGGGTACCCTTGACCCCGCCGCTGCCCAGCCCGGCGCCGGTCCCACCAGCAAAGGGCACTGGCAGGGAGGGACCCGGCCCAGGAATCGGGAGAGGAACCACAAACACGGAGCAAGCTTCCCGCAGCGCCGTGCCGGTGCCGCGCCAGGGTGCGGTTACCTCTCGCGAAGGCTGGGGAGGGCGGCCGGTGGCACTCCCCGCGGCCGCCTCCGCTGAGGACGAGGGCTTCTTGCTCGCCGTGGTAAGGCTTGGGGCGGAGGCAGAGGCACACGCAGGGGTGGAGGGAGCAGGGGTCTCGCTGGGCGCGCTGGGGGACGCGGCTGTGACAGAGCTGCACCGCGATCGGGTGGAGTAGCTGTTCTTTGGATGGGAAACTGGAAGAGAAATACCCCAAAATGTGCATCCTGCGGACGGGACCCGGACCATTCACCCCCCGGCCTCCGGACCCTGCCAGCTATGGCACTGCTCGGCGTGGAGGCGGCTCACGGCTGGAGCCAAAGGCTCGAAGGGACAACGGAGCTTTTTCTGGCACAATGAAGCTTTGGTTGTGTGACCGGTACAAGGGCTCGGCTAACTGGGACCAGTGCTCGACGGCGAAGGGAAGGGGCACAGAGCCCTCCTGGCAAGGGAGACGCGTCCGCAGCAGCACAAGGGGAGGGCCGGCTCCTCTCTCCGCTGCCGAGAGGAAGCAAAATACCCGAAGCAGAAGCTCCCAGTCCCGCCGCTATCAAATTTTGGGGCACACGTGAAGGATTTTGGTGACGACAGGGCTAGCAAAGGGGCGACCGACACCTCAGCTCCTCCCCAACTTCCCCCCAGCTCACCTTGCCCGAAGGAGGCGATGCTCTTCTTCAGCGTGTCCAGGTCGCACGTGAACCGCGCCACCCTGCCCAGGTCCTCGTCGTATTTCCGTTCGCTCACAAAGTGCTTCACAGAAAAGGCAAAACGCGCACGTTAATTCAGTCCGGGCACTGAACTACAGGGCGCAGGAACAGAAAACAGAGGTGAAAGCCTCCCGTTTTGGCCCAGGAACAAGTATCTGAGCTGGGTGCTGCTTGAAAAAAAAATCTTGGTGAGAAGGCAGGTGGCTAAAACCACTTCTGGAAATAGAAAAGCGGGTTTTTTTTTTTTCCAGCTCATACTCAAACAGCCTTCCCCGGGCTCCAGGTTAACGCAATCCCACGGCAGCTCCGCTCTGCCCCTCTCTGGGCTGCGAAATCAGCACGGCCCCAGGTCTCCGGATGCTCACGGGGGCAACAGGTTTCTCAGCTGCACTAATCCTGCTACGGGGGTGAGCAGTTTTCATTTTTCAAACCGGAGTTTAATTGATGCGACTTCGCACTGACCTCTTGCGGCAGGAGCCGGCGTGCCGGAGAGCAGAAGCGTTTTACGGAATATAAAAGCCACTCGCGCGCAGCAGGCAGGCTCTCCCGGTTTAGGGGGAAAGGCAGAGGTCAGCCCGCGCCAGCGGGAGGTTTTCACAACTGCTCCGAGCACAAAGCTGCGGCCTTGCCGCGTGCCCTGCTCTCTGCCAGTTCACAACGGCCGAAAGTCGGGCTGCACGCACCGGGGTTAACGCCCGGACGATCGGTTGTTGGCTGAAGTCAGTGTTTTACAAATCAAATATTTTAAATTAAGGCGTCCCGTATCCCGCTGCATGGCTGCCGACAGCAGCGTGCAGAGCGCTGGCGGTGAATTCAAGAACTACGGACGCAAGGAAAGACACACGCAACACATAATTGCATTCGGAAGCGTCGGAAACCCGGAAGGTTACCAAAAAGCGGGCCACCATTGAGAATTTTTGGGATTAATAGCCTTGCTTAGCGCTTAGAAGCTGAAGTAGTTGAAGCCTTAGGCTGCAAGAGCTGTCTGGGAGTAAACTTTCTGATAAAATTAACGCTGCAAACACAGAACTCGCTGAATCCGGCCGATAGGAGCGGAATGAAGGGGACAAGGACCAAGGAAACAATTCCAAGAGAATGAGGTAACGCCAGCCCAGCGACCAAGAAAACCAGTAAGAAATCAAGAGACCACCGAGCAGAATTAAGGGATTGGACTTGGGGATCGGGTGCTGGGTGGTACAGGTATAATTGGGGGGCACGATATGGGGTAGGGGTCCCTCCTCGGAGGCACCCAGCTCCAGCTGCTCTGCGTGGCGGATAAATAAACCCCTCATTCACTCAGCGGACTGGCGACTCGTCGTCTTCGAGCAGGAACCTAGGGCCGGGCCCTGCTGGGGTGGCATCCGCGTAATTCCTACCACGGGCTAGGTGGCGGCTGCGTTAATTCCTGCAACATCACGTTTGGGTGGGATTAGGACTCAGTTGGATTAGACGGAAGCGGAGTGAAAAGCTCACCTTTATGTCGGCTCTGAGCTCGACCAGCTGCTCCTCCGACATTCGCACTGCCACGTCAGTCATCCTCTTCAGGGCCTCTGCCTTCTTCTGGCGGCCGACCAGAATTTCCACTGCAAAACAAGACCACAGCTCAGGCAGCGTCGACACCGAACCAACCGACCCGGCGTTGAACAACCCCAGCCCCGGCACACGGCACCTTGTTGGTAAACAACAGGTCGTCCCCCCCAGAACAGCTCTGCGCCAGCTGCACGGCAGCCCCGGCCGCTCCCTGCGGGGATTTACGTCTCCAGACAGACTGAACCCGAGCTGTGAGCTGACTCGACGAGGGGCACGACACGGCAGCTTCGGTAGAAGCTTTGCCGCTCTCCCCAGGCCAAGCGCTTCCTTGCCACCCCCGGAACGGCGTGGCTGGGTGCTGCTGGTGCGGGTGGCCCTGCGGACCACCTCCCACCCGCACCGGGTGAGCCGAGAAAGCCCTTTCCAGCTCCCCAGGAACGCCGAGACTTTCAGGAATGGCCTCCCACGGAGAGCGCAGTTTACGTCCCACCCTCTAACGAGGGCACAGAGCGAGGGCCTCGAAGAGGATGGGTGCTGTCAACCGTGTCGGCAGCAAACGTTACCTACTCACAATACATACTGTTCACGCAAGCTACGGGGCAAGTTTTGTTTGGGTACAGAGACACGTATTTAGGAACAATGTGAACGGGAGGTAAGTCACAGAAATCTGCCTCGAGGGGGGCTGTCTCTCCGGAGCACAGCAACACCCACAGCTCTTCAGGTGGGCACTTGTGGGTAGAAAGACAGAGCCTTACTTGCTTCTGCTTTCACTTTGTCCATTTCAGCCAGCAACGCCACCTCGCGATCCATAAGGCTGGGGGGAAAAAGAAAAGAAAATACACAAAAAGGGGAAGAGATTTAGTATTAAACAAAGAGGACAACGAAATCCTATGCAAGAATAGCGGCGGGAGGGTTTCCAGGCGTGCCGGCCAGCGGGGAGAGACCGGCAGATGGCGGCAGGAGCTCGCCGTGCCACGCTCCGAGCCCCGGCTTTTGTTCTGGAAGCCGAGGAGTTGCGTGCGGGCTTCGCTGGCGTTAAAACTTGCTCGGGCTTGGGTCAGCGCGGAGCACGGTGCGGCGTTCCCGACAACCCGCCAGGTACGTGGTCACCGTACTCTGGTAAAGTCGGAGCCACCTTGGCAAGGGGAGAGGGAGCGGAAGCGGTGGTGTTGGGGGAAGCTGCGCTCCGCTGGACTTTATCGCCGAAGAAAACTAGGGCACGACGTTTAAAGAGTCACTTAAACGACAGAACTAGAGAGCAGTGGGGCAGGGCGAGGAGCCACGATAGCAGGAGCAGGACGCCGGGCATTCGGGCACCCGTCCCCTCCAAGGCAGCCTCTCAGGTGCCACACTGTGAAGCAATGCTTCACTCTTACGCCCTCGTTAACTTATTTAAGCCTACCAAATTGGCCCACCAACCCCAAAACCTGGATTCTGGTGCTCTGTGCCGCTTCTCAGGCGGCGTGTACCCCGCTGATCCCCCCCCAGGGCTGCAGGACCCACAGGAGAGCGTGCACACCCTTCCACCACGCTGCAGCAGGTACAAGGACACGACCTCCTGCCCGTCACCACCACGTCACCCAGAGCCACACAGCTCCACGATCTGGGAGTCTCTTACGCTCTGAGGATTTTTTGGCCACGGAGGGAACACCCGAGTGGGTCACAGCGAAGCATCTCCACTCGCCAGGAGGCTCCAGCGTGCCTCGAGTGTGTCTGTTGCCATGAGACCGCAATTCCCCCGGGCATCACGGTGGCAGCCTTTACGCAAGCAGAACCGCAGAGCTACCACCTGGCCAAATTTAGCAAATTCAGGCTATCGAGCACCCTCCGGTACGGCAGAGCACCCATTGAGCGAGCTCCCCGTAACCGCTGCTCACAGGCCGTGCAAAGGGGGCTTCTGCCCCTGGAGACGTGCGCACCGAGTAACTCGGGTTACAGTGGAAGCAGGAGGGGAAATACCAGTCCTCCCATTCTGGACAGGGGCAGGTACTGGTGGCAGCTCTGTTCTTTGCCATAAGGAATCCAGACCCTCGCAGACACCCTCCCTGCAAATGCTTCTTTTGTGCTGCGCTCTAAGCTACGCCTCCAACGCCCTCAGCCTGCACCGCTGCAGCTCACCTTCGCTCAGCTGCTGCCAGCGGCTTGAACGCGTTCGACATCCAGCCTATTAATAAGGTTCGTTTCAGTTTCTGCTTTCTAAATACAAAAGCAGAGTCTTCCTCAGGTGTTAGCTGTACGATACTCACAGCACAGCCGCTAAATGGTACTCGGAGAGGTATCAGCAGTGTGCAGGATCAGCCCTTCAACACCGACCACACGTGGGTTTTTTTAGCGAGAAAGGTTTGCTTGAAAATGGGAAGAATATTTATTTTAGCGACCATCTGAAAGGGAAACCACAGAGCATCTGAAATGCAAACTCAAACCACCGCTCCCGCTCCTCTGCATGTCAGAGAGGGCTGAGGCAAGATCAATTTAAACAATTCCCTCTGAACAGCAGCTTTGACATTTGGCTTCTTCTGTTGATTTATCGCTCTGTCCATCTGCCTTTTCAGGGCAGGAATTGTTTCTGCTCGTAGCACAGCAGGGGCCTGATCCAGGTCAGGCACTCTCAGCCCAACTGCGCAAATACAACGACGCGTGTCAGAAGCTACGCTAATAAGACTTCACCTTGTTTCCAGCCGTCCCCAGAGCGGTTCAACCGGGCTCTGCAACACCAACGGGATGGGCAAAGGGAGGTACCCCAGCCGCCTTCTCTGCCCAGAGCCACGTCAGCGGCAGGAATCCCCCAGAGCTCGGAGAGATACGGGTGTGAATGCGGCCTTAATGATTAATTTGAGCGTAGGAACAGCCTTGCGGCTCTCGTGCTGCAGAACTGGGCTGTGCTACACCTTACCCCAACGCCTCCTCCCTGAACACACAGGCACACACCCAGCTCCCGCAGAGCCAACACCCACTTTATACGGGCCATTTTGGGCTTTCTCCGCCAGGCTGCAGGCACACACGCACGCACCTTGGCACAGATCACAGCTTGCGTCTCTTTGTAATTTAATTTACTCAGCAGAGCTCAGCTGGAGTCCTTTACCCAATTTTACAGTTGGGCTGGCTGAGGAACAGAGGTCAAGTGGCTTTGCCTGAGGTTTGCGCGATGAGTGACTCGGATCAGACCCCACTGCTCCTCCATCCTGCACGGCTTCTCGTCAAACAAACTCACTTCTTTCTGCCGGATCTGTTCGGAAACACGCCCGTCTTTCTCGACTGCTCTGTCCTGGGACAAGATCCCGTGCAGGCTGGAGAGCGCATCTGCCCCTGCCGGAAGGACTGGGCTTTAAGAAAGGACATTTAAGAAGTGCACAAGGAATCATGTCATAGAATCATAGAACCACTTGCTTGGAAAAGACCTTTAAGATCATCGAGTCCAAGAAGAAAAAGGGGAAGCAGATAAACCAGTAACTGCTGAAGATGAAATAATGTTAAATACTCGGTTGTGACCCAACCCTTAGAAGAGATGCTCCCAGCTCGGTCGAGCAGAGCCTGCGAGATGTTGTCTGTTCGTGAAAGACAACCGTTTGCACAAGCACGCGGAGGGCTTTGGCGTCAGTTTTCCTTGGGGCTGCAACACGACGACCTCAAAGACCGACCGCAATCAAAGGCGGCTGGAAGCACGGCTGGCAGCTCTGCCACGAGGAAGCAAGGGCGATGCGCGGCACGAGGCACGCAGCGGCGATCTCAGCAGCGAGAAACCTCAAACCTTGCCCCACACCCACCTCAGCACGCGGCGCTGAAGTGGAACTTACCCGCACCACTCGCAAAGGCTCGGGGTTTTTTATTTTCCCTGATGTGCTCCTTTCCCTGTCAGTGGATAGCAAGATATTCAGGAAATTAAGGACTACGAGGATTCCCTAGTTCAGGTTACCCGATCATCTCCAGCCCAGAGGAGCAAATCCTCTCAAAATAGGAAGCCAAAGCAGCTACTGCTACATCTGCTACTCATCCAGGATGGATTTCAGAGATTGAGACAGGCACGACCCCAGCACTAGTCTCCTCCTTCACCCTCACCTCCCTGCAGACCACAGATCTAACATAAGCACGTTGTCTAGCGAGAGAAGATGAAGGTCAAGAACTCCAGGAAGCCTCGCTGGTTAAAAGGACATCCGAAGGGCAGCCCTGACAGGCAGAAGTTAAACCGGTCGAAGCTTTGCTACTTAAATATCCTGTTTCAGTTGAACAAACCTGCTTTTAAACCAGGTTTTCCTTTGGTAGAAAGCCAGCTGGAGAGGCGATTCAGCAAGAGGATTTAACTATTGGGTCCTGCCTTGTGCCGCAGGATTTAAAAATACACTAATTATTCTCTGGGTCATGAAGGGAGTTGGGAAAACAAAACAAAACCCAACATAAAAAAAGGTGAAGGTACAATTTACACCTCAGCTCACCGGCAACTGCGTCACTTTTGGGAAAAGGAAAGTGAATCTCTCTCTGCGGAGCCGAACGGCGCCGGCTGCAGAGTCACCGCTTATCAATTGCGCAGACCTGGCATCCTGCTGGGCAGCTCCTTCCCTTGGCATTTGTCAAAGGAGGTTCCCGGTGGCCCCGTTCCAGGCAGGCGCTCGCCTCCCCACTCACGGAACCGCACGTCCTGCTTCACCCGCTGCTGGCTCAGCTTATCGGAGCAATGCTGCAGGACCGGACTTGAGTCTTTAACCTTTCCGAACGTGACGCAAGTGTTTTACAGATGATAACGTAAGTCAAAGGGCGAGGAATTACTTATACGGAACCAGACACGGTAGCCAAAAGAATGACATTTTCCATACCAGGAAGAGGTTTTTACAGATGTTGTAACTGCACAGAGAGGCAGACAAAAAAAAACTTAACCCGCTGTATACAGTGATAATATTGAATCAGTAGATGAAGTGGATCAGTAGACGAAGCCACTAACAAAGTAAGAAATAATATTCATAAAACCAAACTTGAGTTAGGGCTACAAATCCCTCAGCTATCGACAACAGAAATCCCCTTACGTTGCAGCTTTTCCAAAAGGCGGGAGGTGCTGGGAGCTCCACATCCAGCTTCGGCTTGGAGACCACAACTTTTAGCACGAAAAGGCAGGTCAGGGCACACGGACACCTTTAACCCGACCCCTCCAGTTTGGTCTAGTCCCCTCGGGTAAGTTTAAAACTCATCTATAAATACAAACATCCTTTCAGTGCTTCAAGGGGGCCTCTAGGAAAGATGGGGACAGGCTTTTTAGCAAGGCCTGTGGTGACAGGACAAGGGGTGATGGGTTTAAACTAAAGGAGGGGAGATTTAGGCTGGATAGAAGGAAGAAATGTTTTACAGTGAGGGTGGTGAAGCACTGGAAGGGGTTGCCCAGAGAGGTGGTGGAGGCCCCATCCCTGGAAACATCCCAGGTCAGGTTGGACGGGGCTGTGAGCAACCTGCTCTGGTTCAAGATGTCCCTGCTCCCTGCAGGGGGGTTGGGGTAGGTGACCTCTAAAGGTCCCTTCCAACCCAAAGCATTCTGTGATTCTATGATTTACGTCAGTATTTTTAGCACACGCTGAATTTAAATACAGGACAGCATTCCACTTACTTCAGGAGAGCACTTCCTGGTGGCAAAGTTCAACGCAAGTACGAGCGCAAGAAAAAGCCCACGCCGAACAACCAGATTTGCTAAAAGGCTTCAGAATACAGCTGTCGACATCACTGCCACTAAATACTCTTGCCTTCGAGGCCACGTGCACTTTTCAGACATAGACAGCTTTCGACACAGATTTGCAAGTCTGCCAAATATCTACTTTAATCCTTCAACGCGATAGCGGCGTTTTAGTTCCTTGTCAAATGTTACTCACTTCAGGCAAGGAGAACTCTCCCAGAACTCTAAGTTTCTTATGAACATTGCTTTACCAAAAGCAATCGTATTTGTATAACCAAGAAGAACAATTTCTCAGTAACAGATTCAATCAGCCAAGACAGCGCGTGTATCTGATGTTAGGCCTTTCGGAATATCATCTTAAAGCACTCATCCAAACCAATAAAGATGTTCATTAAAAAAAGACCCGATTACACTCGCAGGGAACACCACGCGCAGTACTAAAAGCTTGGCTTAAAACGGGGGAAGCAACGCTGCACAGGGTGATCTTTGATGTGTACTTGTACCTTCCAAAGGATCCCTCTCTTCCATGTTATGTTCAACCGTCATTTGAAGATTTCAAATATGAGTGTTTGTTTCTAAAAGACACACACTGCTGCACCCTGAGCTCCCAACATTCTCCTTCCAGCACAGCTAATATTAGCACCTGCCAGTAATCTGGCGAGTTCCTCGTATTACCTGCGTCTAACATGACTTTATGATGGTCTCCTACAGACACGGAGCCACAGTTCATCAAAGAGCCGATGCACACACCAAAGCCTTGAAGAGTCTATTAACGCCCCACCGCACGTGTGGGACGACAGCTCGAACGCAGGCCTTGCGAAGCTGCCCACGAGGGCGGCGTCCTGGGGTTAAACCACGACAGCGGCTTCTAAAAACTGCAGCGTACGGGACTTTAGACTCCGGTTTATTCTTTACGACATGCTGACCTCCCAGATGCTGAAGAACAGCGCTTGGGTGGTAGGGCAAACCCGAGCAAGTCGTTAACCTGATTGGAAAGCTGAAGTCTTGTTCCAAATGTATTGGTCTTAAACCTTAACACCCGGCTCTGTCCCTACATTTAACTTACCTGCTCTGCAGTTCAGCAAAGACCTGCTTCATCTTCTTAATGGAAGCATCCATTTCCTCCTTCACCACAACCCGGTACCGAGCCAGCGAAACGGTGCAGCGCTGGAGATCCTTCACTGATTTTTCAATATTAGAACCTACCAAGAGACATAGAGTTGTCCTGGTTTCAGCTGAGTTAGAGTTACTTTTCTTCCTAGTAGCTAGCATAGTGCTGTGTTTTGGATTTAGCATGAGAAGAATGCTGATAACACACTGATGTTTTAGTTGTTGCTAAGTAATGCTTAGACTAGTCAAGGACTTTCTTTTTCAGCTTCCCATGCTCTGCCAGGTGCACAAGAAGTTGGGAGGGGGCACGGCCCAAGATAGTTGATCCAAATCGACCAAAGGGCTATTCCATACCATATGACGTCATGCTCAGTATATAAACCGAGGGGAGTTAGCCGGGGGGCAGCGATCGCTGCTCGGGGACTGGCTGGGTGTCGGTCGGCGGGTGGTGAGCGGTTGCATCACTTGTTTTCTTTTCCCTGGGTTTTGTTTGTCTCTCTCGTTCTCCTTTTCATTACAATTATTATTATTATTATTATCATTATTATTATTACTATTATTATTATTTTATTTCAATTATTAAACTGTTCTTATCTCAACCCGTGGGTTTTCTTACTCTTGCCCTTCCGATTCTCTCCCCCATCCCACCGGGGAGGGGGAGGGTGAGCGAGCGGCTGCGTGGTGCTTAGTTGCCGAGTGGGGCTAAACCACGACAAGAGTGAACTCCAACAGCCGTGTCAATCACACTGCTAAATCCTCCCAGCAGGGATAAATCTAAAGATGGTTTTCCCCTCTTATTTTAAAACTGTACGCTGCTCGGCTTTACATTTTTCTTTCCCTTCCCCATTACAAAGGCACTAGGTTCAGCAGGGACAGTTTGAGAGATTTTCTTACTGGGGAAAGTCTTCCCAAGGCTTGTAGAACTTCCTTCTGTGGGCAGGGACGTCCCTCCACATTTTCAAATACTTGAGAGAAATCAAATGCATCTCTGAGTTGCTTTTGTGCCAGGGACTGGAAACAAGTGAAATGCGGTCTACCCCAAAGACCAACACACCGTAATCACTAAACGATATGAAATGACTGTTTGCCTGGGGAAGGGAATTATCTCAGAAACTAAAATTAAGGCTATTTCCTCAAATCGGGAGCTGAAAGGATAGGTTATCGTGGCCAAGGTTAGTCCCCGTGTCTCAGATCGCCAGCAGGCTACGTCACCTTGCCCACGCTCTCTGGAGCTTGCTGGAATGCAGTTGCCCCCTGCCAAGCTACATTAGCGACCGCTCGTTACAGCTGTCCCATGCAGCGAGGAGGTGAACTACCACCACCTCACCTCCCTAAGCTAAGTACGATAACCCCGATCACAACCGGGGTCTCTGAGGTCCCTCCTGTCCCCACTTGTTATCATAAGATGGCAGCTGTGGAGAAAGCACATGAAAGAGGGGAAAAAAAAAAAATCCCGTAGAAGGAGGCTGTCACTTCGTGTAACAGGGCTGGTCCGAACTTCTGGCCTTTCGACAAATCCTCACAAAAGATGAGAAACGACCTAAAGGCTCTGTGATGGAGCACAGAGAAGAATGGGCTAAACGTATGCAGCGAGACTGGCTGCTTCCTCCCCTGCTCCTCTCACACATATGGGTTTGCCGCTCCAGGCACTACATCTAAACTGCTGTCAAGATTCCTGCTGTGTGTAGGGAAGAGGAGGAGTAGAGTGCAAGTTACCGGCCAGATAATAAGAAGCATGTTAGCTCGCATTAAAATCAAAGTCCAGCGTGCCTCACCATTGTGTCTGTCAGTGACACCGCAGAAGAGGCGGCGAGAATTTGGCCAGCAGCAACCGGCTCTGACATCGGAGAGCGCACAGACCCTCGGGGCCTTACCTAGCTTCTTGTTTGCAGGTGAAATTGGAACATCTTCCAGCCGCGTTATAGACAGGGAGGCAGGAGTTGAATTGCTCGCTGTGGATCTGGACAGAGACCTGCTAGCGCTCCTCTGCTCAGGCCGCTGCCTAAGAGACGAAGGGCTCTGGGAAGGATGCATGATGAGCGATTTTGTGTCAAAGTCTGCTATTCCATTCTCTAGTTCACGCACTGCTGTAGAAAAGCACACTCGTTTAAAGGGGAACGCAAAGAGCACAGCAGAACACTGAACGCCTCTTTACCACAACAAGCAAAAAAACCAAAAAAAAATCAGAAATCAAGGTGAGCTGCTCTTTCCTGAAGAGCCATCCACACAAATCAGTATCGAAAGCTGACCCAAAACAAAGAAGGAACACAAAAAAAGCAGGAGGCAGCTCCTTCTGCTTTTTCAACACTCGGTGCCCGTCTCCTGCGCTACTTTATGGAGACTAACCTGTTCTATCAGGCATGTCTGGTGCAGCAGACTCGCAATCCTCCAGCTCTCTGGCATCAATTGAAAGTGCATCCAAACCTTCGCTGAGTGAGTCCACAGACTCCGTGTCATGGGCACAGCCGTTGACATGGAAACCGTTAATTCCACCCTTCTCCGAGTTTGCCGACTGCTCCTCTTCAGTGGACACCAATTTACCAGGGTCTGGGAGGCCAGGGCTCGATTCAGCTTGCGGTTTCGGTTTGGTCTTCTTCTTCTTGTTCTAAGGATTAGGTATCCACACCACAAAAGGGGGGGGGGGGGGGAAACCAAACGTTAAGCTTAATTCCTGAAGGGAAAATTAAGCTTATGCTTACTGGCCAAAAGTAGCCGAATTAAATGCTTTTTCAGACAGCCTGGCTGTTGATCCTATTAACAGTAGGAGGGATTTCGTCAACAATGAGGACAGATACAGTGGCATTAATGAGGCGCGAATACATTATCCTCTCGGACGGTGTGCCAACAAGAGCAACGCACTGGTTACGAGATGAAGGCTGCGTAACTGTTGGGCAATGGCGGAGAGATTTGTGGCTGCGACCCGCAGCACCGGCCGGGTCGCTTCTCGGGGTGCTCAGTGGCAAGGTGCGGCTGCCAGGGTGCTCCGCTAGACCTCGCTCTGATAAAACCTCCCTCATTTCCCAACACGGGGCTATTAGTCACATTTTTTCCCCCTCTCCATTTCATGCTGGCGCTTTTCACGTATTCAAAGGAGTCCTTTTGAATAATGATGATTTTATTCTTGTCCTGGTGGATTTAGGTATTATAATATCAAGCGCTGAAACTTTGCAAATCTTTATTTAACCCTTTCACAGAGGTCTGAGCAAAGAGCTAGGCAAAACACTCGAGAAAGCTTACGTGACAAAGAAATATGTTTCCACAGAGCTCAGCATTAAACGCAACTGTTCAGCTCCAAAGGTTACCGATGAAAAATGGAACAGCGTGACTATCTGAACAGTGAATTACAGAGCTCCGTTGAAATAAATGGACCTCATAAAGATTTACTTCAGTGTGGGGCTGTGCATGTGGATTAGGGGTCCTGCAGAGGGTCAGCAGAATAAAAGGGATCGTAAGGACAGAAAGCCTAGAACCTTTTATTCAGATGCTACATTCGGCACAACGCGACTGACAAATTAAATGCAAATGTGGCGAGAAGGTGATGTTTACAACTCGCACTGAAGTTACGGTGTAAATCATTGCCCTGAACAGCGAGGCACCTGATAACCTAGCGATTATCTCCGTGCATCAGTCCTGCTACCATCAATATACGCGTTTGCTCTTTGGTTTCTTTCCCCATTTAAATCACGAGGAGTGCCGACTGATCTCTGTAGTCTAAACCCTCAAATGAGAAAAAGATAAATGCCTTAGCAAAGTACGTTTAAAAAGCGTTACCTTTTTTTTGCCTGTTACAGTCCATTCTTTCAGTACTTCACTGGCATTGCCTGAAACAAAACGCAGCGATGAGCGGTGGACGAGGCATCCACTCCGGTTCTTTCCCGGTCACGTGGAAGTGCCTGCATACCTGTAACACTTCCTGCAGCTAAGCTGCAATTCTCTTAGTTGATGTAATAAAAGGATCGGTTTCATTTTTGCTTTGGGAACAGGCTGCTGAATGGGGCTACTCCCTTACACCACAGCGCCAACTCTTTCCAGGAAAAGAAAGAAAGAAAAAAAAAAAAAAAAAAATCTTCTCTTTGGCTCTGTCATATTAAAGGTTTAGGTACTTGGAACCCTGCTGGAGCATGTTCTGAACTCAAAGGTTGCGTTCAGGTCAGATAGCTGCTGGCCTTCTCTCCCCAGAGATGCTGGCTGCGTCAGGATGCCCACGGTCTGAGGAATAGCTGTCGTACCTTCTGTAGGCCAGAGGCAAAGCGCCGTTGTCGGCGACGGCCAGCACGGAAATAAGAGCTGCGAAGCGACAGCCACTGTCACCAGCAACAGCTTGTTTTTCCAAGGTCAGAAAAATCCATCTAATGCAGCATGCCAGCCAGACCCGAGAGGAGATTTGTGAGCCAGGTTTCAAAGTACAAAGAGCAGCTATCAAAGCCGAAGACATTCCCATTTTGTACACATGAACGAGAGTTTCTGTAATTGAGTATCAAACCTCCTTTATCTAAGGAGCTATCAAATGCTTATCTCTGCCCTGACCCCTAGTTGAACAAACAGCAACTAAAACCTGGGAAGAGAACCATCCCTTAGTGGTCTTTGTGGATAGAGTCTACTCGGATGTGCCGAGAAGCTACATGAGCTTCTGCTACCCGGCGTACTCACTGCCCACAGCCCTTTCTGCGCAAAGGCTATGGCTGCTTCTGAAGCAGGTCCACAAACACGGCACGTACGAGCTACGAAGCCGCAAACCCTGCCAAGAAACCAGCCGCAGTTACCTTCCATGAAGGCTTGCACTGTTTTGTCCACACAGTTGTCAAAATGCTGCAGCACAAGGACAATCTCGTTGTTGCTCCTGTTGGGGACTATTGCACGCACCGCACTGATCTGGAGGGAAGAAAACAGGGTAACACGTCAACCGTTTGCTTTATCCCACACGGAGCCTAGAGCAACCCTTCTGCGAGCAGTCTAGAAACCGTAAACGATGACTTCCTTATAAAACTTTAATGTGCCAGGACGATTTAGCCTGAATAAAATTTTGCTTTTGACAGAGCTGCAGTTAGCTCCCAGACAGAAACATATTTCATCTCAGAGAGGAGATGAAGATAGAGCGATCGGGAGCTCTTCCACGGCACGTGGTGAGTTAAAGTCTCAGAAGACACATTTACCTTCTCCTTCATGTTTTCAAAGGTTCCTCCTTGGGCCATCACAGTATTGGACTGCACATCAAAAATAAACCCAGACGGATCTGTGAAGACAAAGGAGAGGGGAGCTCTCTTCAGAACAACAGGCACCCAGAGACATTTAGAAAGAGATGAAGCAAGAGGTCAGCTCCGAGCTGTTACTTTGCCAAGGAGAAAATTGAAATCCTACAAACGTACGGTGTTCGCTGGCTAATTCTGTCGTATGGTTAGCAGAGGATTATTAGCTGCTGAGACTAAAATGTAGGATATTCCAGCCTTGTTTAAGGACCAGGTTCTGTTTAGCCCAGGTAAACCCAATGGTTTGCCAGTGCCCCCCCCCGAACTCAAGAAGCCGATTCATTCCTCAGCTCTGGGTCGGTTTAAACCAACCAACCACGGATCAAAACCGCAAGCCAAAAAACCACAAGCCCCAACAGAAGATCGCTGAAGCAGTCCAGGCCAGTACCGCTCCTCCATTTCCATATTAATCTTGTACTGAGCCCAGCAATAAAGAGTTAACAAAAGCGCTAGAGCCTTGGAGCAGCGTGGTTAACAATTTCCTCCACCTGGAGATACAAATGGCAAGCAGACTGATAAATGGGTTTGAAGATCCAGCAGCTTGTGTTCCCTGCCAGCTATAATCTCCAAGGTAATGCTTATATGTTCCAAAAGAGACCCATAATTGAGACAGCCATCACCAACAGGTTTGCTCCCTGCCAGTGAGCAAAGGTCACATAAATCTGCAGGCCCTGCCGTTTCACCGAGCGATCCTTACGAGTGCCTGGTATCACAAATTCGCGCTCGATTTTCCTGCCAGAGGTCTGAGCGGGCTCAATTTCAGGGTTGCTAAAGAAAAGCGATATGGCTGCTCAGAGATGTGTTTTACTATGACAAAACATGCTTCAAGCCGGTATTTTAGCCACATTTGGTCTCAGGAAGAACACGTGTCCCTGAGCAGGGGCCGGTGGCAGGACCCCGGAGGTTTTGAGCGCTCCTATTCTGCATCACCAACCCCTTTGCAGGGAGTTCAGACGCGTGCACGAAGCCACAGGCAGACTTCCTAGGAGGGCATTTGCTCGCGTGTGCTTCGATGCCTCGAGCCCCGCACGGAGTCAGGGAAGCACAAGACCACCGGTTCTTCTGCAAAGCTTCTCAGGTGGGTTTCTACAGCTGCCCGGTGGCTTTGGGGACCACCCTGGGGGAAGGGACACCCTCAGCAGCCCAGGGTGCTCTGCGGGGACGCTCGCTCGGTCACTGCCCTTTCTGCTTTAGCTCAGCTGATATTCCAAGCTGCTGATTCATGTTCTTTCCCTCACCTCCTCTAAATAACTCGTACGCGATTTTGAGACACACCATTGACTTCCGCGGTTCCCAGACATTGATGTAGCATTTAAACTGAGATGCCTCCAAATACAGTGACAGAATTGTGAACATGATGGAAAGGTCAGCCTCTTATTAAGGCTACAGATGAACGGTTAAATTCTTCCTCCCGCCGTCCTTACCCGTCTCAGCCCCATGAGCAAGATTTTCTCAAGTTTCCCAAGCTCACAGAAGTTCAAGTTGCCAACTTTCTAGTCCTTAATCTTGTAAATGGCTTTCAGACTCCCATCACCGAGTGAGAATTAGCAATCTTTTTTCAAAATCTTCATTGCAGAGCAGCCACCAAGGACCCAGGTGCCAGGAAAGATGAAGTTCAGCTCCCCCACGCAGCACATTTTCAGCTACTCAATCCCATCCCTTTCCCACATCTCCATTTGCACTTGGCCTTACAGGGGACTGAGCCTGTCGGCACCTCGCTCCGAGCCGCTCCTCCAGCTTCCAGTCGCTTCGCTACGGCCCGAGTCCTCCTGGTGTTAAAATGTTTATCATGCAAAAATTATGCAACGGAGACTACACCATATCCATTTGATATTGCCCTTGAGCACTCCCAAGCATCATTAAAAGGGCTGCTGGCACTCAGGTCTCTTGTGACAGTGGGTATTTGCAAGAAGGGACAGAATTTAAAACGCTCACGCCTGCGTGGACAGAAGTCTGGAGGCCACCGGTGACTTCAGGATTTTGGAATTAACATCCTCGTGGGAAAGGAAAGCTCCTTCCCAAAGCCAGGGCTCAGACTATGCATGTCATGTCTGACATGACGAGTCAGTCAGACGCTCAGACTGATCTCTGTTGCATTAAAACATACACCATGCAGTGCTACCCTGTTGATTTGATGCGATAAACCCCCGAGACGGCGCCGACGGCCTTAATTGCTTCCCTGTTCATAACTGCGTCCTCCAGAAAAATGAGGTGGTAAGGAATCATTCATCCCAAATCATTTACTTTGGTGTTTCGGTGCTATTTATTGGACTAACAACACGGGATCTCTTAAATAGAAACGCTAGCGATGCCAGGAAGAATTCACCCTACCAAATATCCATCTGCTCCTCCCGTAACACCGCTAATTAGTCCTTTCTGTAGGAAACACGGGCAAGAATTAAATCAACAGACCTAACAAACGCCTGCTCAGCTTCCTGGGACACACGAAATAAAAACAGCTTCACACCCGACACCTCGAGGAAGTCAAAACAAGGGCCGCTATTTCCCCCTCAAGCCCCCAAGTCAAGCTGAGCCCTGGCTCGCTTTTGAGCCACAGAAAAGAAAGAAAAGCACCAGCCCGACAGTGACGCAGGCTTTGTCCCAACCGGTGTCGCAGGGCACAGAGGTACCGGTGCTTTACGACAGCGTACAGCGAGATTACGTGGACGCATTTAGCTCCTCCGAACCCATCCAGCGCTTCATCCCCACCAGACCCACGCGTCAGCTGACGGAAAGTTTGCACATTAAAATAGCATGCGAAGCTAAAAAAATAAAAAGAAATCCTGCTCCGAATGCCAGGTTCGCCCTCCTGCCCCAGCCAGGACGCTGGCAGGAGGACGGCTTTGGGGAACTGGACAGCATAGACGCTTCAAGCGCTACGCAATCAAGATTCAGTTAAACCGTGAAACATTTATAGACTCCGTGGCTTTTCAGGTCAACGGTAACCGCGCCGGCTCTCCCAGGGATAGCGCGGGAGACCTCAGCTAATGTGAAATAAAAAGCTCTTAAAGAAATGGCACCTCGCTGCTCGCTCGCAGCATCTCCAATTTGCTCTAATTACAAGCATCTTCAGCCGTCCCCGTGTCGTGAGAACCGGGAGATGTCTGTGCCCAGGACTGCAGAGGTGACTGGACAGGAATTAATGCGTCTTCCCAGGACGGAGTAAAGAAGCCAGAATATCGTTATTCTATCGGTCTGCGCTTGCAGTCATACCAAAGTACCCACAAATACAGAAAAAAAAAACCAAAAAGCAGGATTTCCGAAAAAGTGCTGCATGGGAGATTACATCCGTGGGAGCTTTCTGTGGTTTCGGGGCTGCCAGGGCGTCAGGCATCGCACGTGAAGCGAACAGACCACCGCAGGCTGCATTTCCCATCGCTCGCGCGCCGTGCTTTTCCTTACAAATTACATCAACACACCCCGCTATTTTTTAACTTGTAAGAACAGTTCTTGCTAACAGGGAACAGAGGTACCGGTGCTAAGCTCTCGCCTCACAAATTAGAGAGAAGTAGGGACTAAACGGGGGCTCGAATCAATATTCCTGGGTTTCCTGCTGTCGAGACGACATTTCATTGCTATCAGAAGAAAATACACAGAAACACTAACTTTCTCCATGATCCAAGGGGAAGAACATCACCGCCATACCCTACCCTAAGCCCTTCCTTCCCCAAAATACACGAAGATATTGGGTTACTAAGCTGCACTCGCTCAATTTCTGTCCCTGCTCGCTGCCTGGGCGCGTTCAAAGTCGGGGTTTGGTACCTCGAATCAGCTGCTGTGGAAACTATTTTAATGCCCCAAGGAGAGCCCTGGGATATTCCTGCAGCGTACAGCCAGCCCACGGAGGTGGCAGCTGCGCTTCAGAGCCTTGTCTCAACAAGAAACGCCCCTTGCTTATTTTCTCAAACAGATTTCAAAGGGCCAAGCACGCAACACAGCCTTCTCGGTCCAAACCTGATCCAGGAAAGCGATCGCCAGGGTGTAATTACGAAAAAACTGGCTGTGAATATGAATAGAACGTGGCTACGCAGGCGAGAGATGGACTCGCGATTCGAGGAATTCGTTCTGAGGTGAGCAAATTAAACCTTCCAGATGTCCGACCTCGGAAGCATCCGATCAGCTGGACGGCTGCTGGACGGCAGCGGACAGTTAGCCCTTGTATTAACGCAGGCTGCCTTCCCAATATAAGGCCATCTTAATTTAAGGGCTTGGAAGAGTGGGGGGGAAAAAAAAAAAGGAAATTAAATATGAAATAAAAATTAACGTCTTGCAAATCAACTAAAATATCCCCAAAGTTATGCTGCTAAAACTGGGTATTTCTGCCCGACAGAAAAAGCGGGTATTTTTGCCACAAAGGCAGGGACTCGTACGGCCGCAGCTCTCCTAAGCACCCATCCTGCTTCCCAGGGCCCGGGGAAGCACCTGGAGCGGCAGGTCTAATCGTCCCGGCAGGTCTAATCGTCCCCGCGGTGTCACCGACCCGGTCTAGCCGAGGCAGGCACGCTGCCATTTCCCGGCCACTGTCACGGCTGCCGTTTTAACCTGCGCTCCGCCTTCGGCTTCGGACACGCAAGCAGTGAAGCAAGGCAACCAGCTTTCGGCGGAGCTAAGGCAGAAAAGCCAAAGAGAGCCGTTAAGGTAATTCACACTGCGGGACACTGACTTCCCCTCCCATCTAATTTCCATCTACACATTAAAAAAAATGAAAAATGAAACGAAACCTGCGCACTTCCAGAGCATCACGCTCAGCAGTGATGCAGCTGGAGTTCCCATGAATGCCTGACATCCTCGCACCGCACCCCAGCTCACTCCCAAGCCAGGATCCGATTTACCAGGTTACAGAACACACGCTCAACGTTCACCTTTGTGCGCTTTCAATGTAACTCACGGCAAGCGCTGCCTTGCAGAGTAACTCCGCACTCTCCCGGTTTGCCGATTCTACCAGAAGTTATCCGGACACGGACTGAGCAAATAGCTTGCAAGCACCCCAAACAGCAAAGCCTGGATTCTGCAGAGCCGTACCTTCTGCTCGATTGATGCGTTGTTAAACAAAGTACGAGCTTATAACGAAGTTTCTCCCACATTTGGGGTTTTTGTAAAGGCTCTGGTGCGCAGGCTCCCTGCTGCTTAACACGGCTCCAGCCGAAACCCTCCCTTCCCAGCGACCGATACCAAAGACCTTTCGCCTTTACCAAATCCACGTAGGACAGTTTTCCATCAATCGAAACGGCTCCTTGAGGTATCCAGATGAGTAGGAACCCGAGCGCTGTTTTATTCAGGAACCTGGCATGCCTAAAACCGTGGCTGATGTCCGATGGAAACAAGATTTATGTGATTGCTTTGTATCCTGGGGTCACCACTCGTTCCTGAGCCCGGTGGCTGCTTTCACTCCAATCAATTAATCGAGTCAGAAGGGGGGGATGAGAGGGAGCGCACATGCTTCGTGTTGGGGGAAAAACAGAAGCACTAAGGATCCAAGATTGCTTCAGACAGCAGCAAGCCAACAAACCTAGACTCTGGGGAAGTATTTATTTAGAGATCCGGCATCAGTGAGACTACCTTTCCTTCGAATTTCTAAATTATCCCTTATAGAATCTACTAAAGCTGAGATGAGCCAGCCGGCGTAACCCAGACACGGCCCTTCATGTGGATGCACGCATTCGGATTTTGAATGGGGATAATTACATGACTGGTTTAGAGATCGAGCGGTTTTCTCCTCAGCAAAGATTTTTTGAGTAGAGAGTTATTTGCAGCCAGCAATATTCAGGAGTAGAACATGCTTCTGTGTGCCCAAACTTTGCATACAGGTTTTCGCAAGACTTAAAAATACCCTTCTGAATAGCTCAGATGTTCGCTCTGTTCCGTGGCACTTCTAAGAAGAAGAAACAGGTGGGCTTCTGGTTCGGTTTCAAAACCGCTGCATTATTAAAAATAGGTCTGTCTCGTTCCCTGTCTCTCAACACTTCTCACCAGCCCTTTGTCACACTGCAAAGGGGTTTTGTTTTGCTTTCAAAAAGAAAGAGAAACTGGAAAGACGTTCCTTACCTGGCCAAGGTACACCCCTTTACAGAGGACTGGAAAATATTTGTTGACTGCATTAACATTCTAGAGCAGCAGAAAAGTAGTAATTGAAAATTCAATCACAGTCCAAACAGGACAGGGCACGGCCAGAGGAGTCTGCAGCTTTAACTCTCACCTTCCCTTACGTCCACAATGCCACTGCAGCGCGGACTGAAGAGCCTGCTTAACAAAGCAGGGCATATTTTATATCCCCGGTGGCGGAGCGAATTAAAGCCTACTCTGCATTCCTGCTCGGTGTCAAATATTTATGTCCAAGATCCCTTTACCTTTCTTGAGGAACCCAATACGTGCCAGCGCTTCCCAGCGGGTTCTCTCTACGACACACTCTGCCGAACAACACCGAGAGCAGCAACCGTGCTGGCTTTCTCCTTCAGCTGGGGGTTTGTCAAACCCCCGAATTCCCTCGGAGTAACCGCGTCCCGTGTTTTCCCCCAGTTGTCTCCTACAGATTTCTCTTGCCGTTCCCCTACCTAGACACGTTAATTCTCTTCTGCTGTTTCAAGGTGTGTTTTCCTCTCCGCATGTGCTCAGCAACAACGACCGCTGGGCTCCGTTTCCAGCATCAGAGAGAAGTCAATTTCTTAATGACTTGTACCGAGGCTTCCAAGAGCACAGATACAAACACAGCGTTTTAAAAATCACTCAGAAATTATCCTATACAATAATTTCCATAACTGTTACTAATTGCTTCGAATCATGTATGGATCTAGCTGTCAAAAGGACGGCTGGGCTCCTCAGGTAGACACCGTTTCTATGCCAAAGCTGCTAGGGAAAAAAAAAAAAAAAAAAAAAATATATCTACAGAGAACAAAAGCTCTTCTCCTGAGGTAGAGGACATGAATTGTCAAACCCATTCGCCTTAAATTATTAATTAGTAGTCAGTTCAAATAAAAAGAGAACCATAACCCTCAACCCCCCTTCTCCCCCCACCACACACACACTTCGGAATTAATGTTTCACACGCGACAAATAAAATCCCTCACTGAAATAAGCTGCTTGACGCCAGAATAGCTTCGCCACTTAACATGCGATGGCAGGAAAAGGAAAACCAGGCTGCGCGTTTGAAGACAAAGCAAGGGAAAAAGCTGCTGGCAAACTTGCTCGTTGCCCTTCTGTACCTATCTCGACAGCAAATTATTTAAATAGGTCTAGTTTGAATCACGTCCCCGAGAGGCGAGGACCTGAGCTGAGCTATCCCACCTCGATTCCATGCCTTGTTTCTTAACTGGATTCCTGGCAAGCAGTTGCCACAGACAGCACGAGCGAGTCCAAGACAGAAGCCTGCCCCGAAACCCCAGCGTCCACGGGGCGCTCCGAGAGGGCGGATGAGGGCTGCCTCGGGAACAAGACTAAGTTTTGGTGGAGTTAATTCCATCAGAGATCCGGACACTGATCAAATTCATCCCGGCCGTGGCCAGCGAGGGGAAGTCATGAACCAGCTGGGGACCCCAGTAAAATAAAAAAGTTTGGCTCCGTAACTCTTCAACTACTAAGCAATATATATTTTTTTTTATCCTGTTGTCTGACTGTGAGCGTGGTGCAGTATTAGCATTATACAGGAACTCGTGAAATCAGAACTGTCCAGCTGGACAACTGAAACGCGACTAAAAATGTCACAAAACCCAACAGGTTATACCATGTCACTGAGATAGTGACAATAAGCTGTCAAGTGACATCAGCAGCCTTGAAAGGAGTATAGCAAAAGCAATTAACCCCTTTCCTAATTGATAACTTCGGAATCAATAGTGCTGTTTATTGGCATTTGATTATATCACACCCACATGCATCTTACCTTTCGTATTTTGCTTTTTAGACATCTCAGCGGTTTTGCTCTAATGTCCAGCTATACAGGAGGGGGCAAAAAATAGAGTCCTCGCCCTTGAGCACTGCAGCTGGCAGTTGCAATTCACACCCCGCCTTGTATCAATGCGGGAAAACAGCAGATATCTGGTTTGGGATGGCAAAATCCCAGCTGCGAGGGCAAACGGGGTCTGGAGTTGTCAGAAATCTGCTGACAGGCCAGCAGAGCACTACAGCTCCTTCCTCTGAAAAGCAACTTCTTGTCAGGAAGCCTGACTGCAGCAGTTGGTATCGGTCTTTTCAGGTTCTGAAAAAGAAAGAAGAAAAAAAAAAAAAGAAAGAAAGGAAATAAGAAAATTGCTACTGCACCAGCCGAGGTGTACCTCAGGTCTCCTGGCTTGTCAGAGCTGTCTTGCTCGTGCTTTTTAAGAGTAACATTTGTATTTTGTATTTATGAAACAACTAGCTAGGGGGGAAAAAAAAAAAGCAACATTAAACATAAAGCGACAAGATCCCTACAGACTTGGTACAGTTTCAACAGGCTTAATTCAAAGCTCCTGTAAGACACTGTCACTTAAGCATGCAAGCAGCAGAACCAGGGAGGTTTAGAACCCATCCGAAAAAAAACAAACCCAAAACATTTACGCAAATGCCAGCATTTACGGACGTAAAAGCCAGACCGAGAGCATGGTTCCTACACTCGGCGACAACACTCATGACAGCGCGAACTCTTAGATCTCTCGTGTGTTAATGCAGCCAGCATCCCAGAGAAGGCAAAATTCACTTTGCTCCAGCACCCGAAAGCATACAAATTTTAAACGCTTTCGCTGCTTATTTTAATAAGAGCACAAAACACACTGAGGCGGCGCAGGGGCAGCTCCACGTGGCATTACATACGTGTATTTTCCCTGTGCTCCCGGCGCTCCTGATTTAAGGAGCCGGCGAAAGCAGGGGCGGCAGGCACCACATCAAGTACGATGACAGGTTAAACAAAGAACAACAGGATACACAAGGTAAGGAAACAATAGAGACCTCTCCGCCACGGCAAACCCGCCTAACCCCGAGGAAGGATCCGGCCCCCCGTTACAAAACCTCAAAGCCGTATTCACAATGGAGGGGGGAAAACACAAAAATTGCCATTTCAATATGTAAAACGCAGGTAACTGAAGACGCAAAATACATCAGTAAACACAAGGAGACCTCGCACATTTTAGCAAAACCCACGCGCTCGTGGAAATGAAGTGACAGCATTGAGAAACGCGCGTCTAATTCGCTCCAGAAATAATTAGAAGTTCAACTCCACCCCGCTCAGGATTATTTTTTAGGGATATGGTTTACAAGCCTGAGGAATGCAGCTAGGCTGCAACACAAGAACCGGCGCCGCCACCACCCCAGGGTTCATCGACAGGGTCCTAAGGAGCCTATTTTGATTTAAAAATAGACATTTTCTATCATTAGATTTTTCCTTTATTAGCTACGCAGGAGTTCAAAACTTATTTCTAATCAGTGACCGCAGCGACCTAAATCTGAGACGGAGTCGACGCTCGCTGCCTGCGCAAAAAAGACCGTGCAAAAGAATTTTTTTACCTGCAAACAGAGTTCCCAAACGAGAGGTGGTTACAAACTCCTGCCTCGCCGCCTTCAGCTCTCCGAATTAAATGCCTTCATTCGTTTTGATGCCTCGAGGCACTAAATACCACCTCCTAAAAATTGTGGCATTTGAAACTCCGCTCAAAAATACAGAAGCCGGAGAATTCAGCGAAAGGATTAAGCTGCCGTATCGGGATGTGCGCGGCCCCCCCCGAGCTCGACGCCTGGAGACTGCCGGCAGGTCGAGCTCCGAGCTCTGCCGGCCGTGCTGGCGCGGGCGATGTGCTTTGGTTTGCACGATTACACCCAAGTTTCACTTCCCTGCCTGACTGCTTTGTGTCCTCAACCAGGAAACGCTCTGCAGGCAGCGCAGCCATCCAGCTGCCGGGAACCTCCGGTACCTCCTGCGATTTTAAGATAACGTTGGGTTACGGAGAAGGAAAAGTGCTCACGCACCGACCTATGATACCTGAGCTAAATGCCTTCGGTATATATTGCTCAGAGTTTTAAAACCAACCAACCAAACAACAAGACAAACCCACAACTGTGCTTTAGAGTCGTCTTTACAATTTCATTTTTTAAATAAAGACGAGCACGCTTTAATCCGGAGGGAGCGCGCAAATACACAGGTACTGACAAAAGCCTGTAACGTCACGCTTGAGAGCGCTTTACGTGATGAACCCCCTCAAGTTGTCTCAAACGTAACTCGTGAACCAAAGGAACACTTCAAAAACTGCCTCTGCACGTACATCCCCGCAAAGCAAATAACCGCAAGAACGCTTCATTCAGGCAAAGTCTAGAAAACAAGCTGTAAAAAACCAAAAGTTGCCAGTAAAGAAGTTATCAGGAAATCTCAAAAAGACTGAACGCTACACCAAGAAATAGAGTTTTACCCACTTCAAAGGAGAAAAACAAACAATAATTAAGTCTTGGGGGGGAAAACAAACAACGTACAGCGGGTTCTGAATGACTCTTTGGCAAGCTCAATTCTAAGCACAAAAGTAGTAAAATAATGGACTGGAAACAAAACCCCACTGATGTATCTGAGGAGCATGAAGTGGCAAATCTTTACTCCTTGATGATGCAATTAATATTTCATCTGATATGTCCCGTGGTAAGAATCTAGAGCCAGACAGTGAAAAGCAGCTCCGGCTCATGTCAGAATCGGGGTTCAGGCTGCTGCGCGACCTGCCTTTAACTCGGCGTCTCTCCCGGCAGATGGGCTGGAAATTTCAACACGGCTATTTAGCTGGGACCCTTAAACAGGTCGGCGCGAGAGGGCTGTAAAACACCCAAGCGTTTTTTCAAACCCAAGTGGAAATTTCAAGACTGGTAAAATAGCAAAGGTTAATGCGAGTTCAAATAAACTCGTTAGAGGCGGCGAGCTCCTTCAGATAAGGGCAATATAAGGCTTGTATAGCGCAGCGAGCGCGTCTATAGAAACAGCAAAGCATCAGTACAAAACCGTCAAGAAGTCTACCTGCAGGATTAAAATAAAATATGGTAGTTATAACAGAATTGACGGGGGAGCGATATAACCTGCAGAAACCCAACTCCCTCCTGTTACAGACCGAGCAACCAAACTCCTCCCAGAGCTGCCAGCGTTCAGCTGACGCCATAAAACTTTTCCGAAACCACCCTGGAAACGCACATTATTGTTAACTGCGCAAATATCAGCGTATTCCATCTAATTTAGAAAGAAGGAAAACACTCAAAATTTTACAGACAGCAAGTCAAAAAAGAAACGACTTCCAAATCCCCCACCCGCGGCGTTAGCTTGCCGTGCTATTCTCGCTCCGTCTAGACGGATTATTTCAGCAAACTTTCGGAACTCGATAGCTCCCTATTTGAAGGAAAAGAAGATAAACAGTGAGAAATTTGTCTGGATTTTTTTTTTTTTTAATTAGTCTACGGAAGATGCTTTTGCTGAGAAATCTGGAGCTCTGAAGAATAAATAAATCTGCTTCTCGGGAGGGTTTTTACCACGGTGGTTTTGGGATCTGTTCCCAGTCGCCGCCTCACGCCCGGCTGGAGCATAATTCACACTGTTCAGTAGCATCTGGCTAATTGGCTTTTGAGTTAAGTAGTCCCTCACCAAGCTATTTTAATCTTGTTGATCGAGCACGTAAGAGTCATCTCTGTGAGTACACACAACAGCATTTCAGTAGAATAAATTGTCCTGTTTGTAATTTATAATCATTCTCAAATAAAAATCCATTTTCCAAGACTCCAGCACCTCAGCAGACCCAGGTGTTTACCTACGGCACCGGACCCCCCCTCTGTAACGCACTCACGCGAGAAGGGAATTAACTCAATTTTACAGTGTGTCCTGGAAAAAAAAAAAAAAGGGCGACAATTACACTAGAAATTCAGGAACTTATTCTACCTGTTACAGAACAAAACTTGGAGGAGCGGGTTTAATGTGCCCACTTGCATGCAGGAACACACCGACACCCTCATCCCAGGCGCTGCCAGCTCCGACTCACGGCACAAGCACAGCCTGGTTTTTCCCAGACCTCTGCTGAATCCCTGGGGAATTCACGCTGCGCCGAAACCCTGAGACTTGGGGGTTTTTTTCGGCAAATACCTGTTAAGTTACAGCAGACCAAAATAAGCCTGTTCATCTCTCACGTTCAACAGATGCCTCAGTCGTTTCTGTTTGAAGAACTTAACTTTTTTTGCCCTGAAACAGACCACGAAACAAATCAGGCCGACGTTTTAATCAAAGCCAGGCAGCTTTATTACCCCGCATCTCAAAGGAAGGAATCGCACCGTTCAGCAGCGAGCGCAGCACAAGCCCGACTGTAACTTAGGTTTTTTCTTTTTTTTTTTTTTTTTTTTTTTTTTTTTTTTCTTTTTTCCCCCTCAAATCGACACAATGGTTTTTCAGAAGCTCCTTCCACCAAACAATGGCTCGGTCAGAGCGTGCGG
This sequence comes from Balaeniceps rex, assembly GCA_013401315.1. Lineage (NCBI taxonomy): Eukaryota > Metazoa > Chordata > Aves > Pelecaniformes > Balaenicipitidae > Balaeniceps > Balaeniceps rex. Next base: position 3,422 of record VYZW01001202.1, on the reverse strand, counting down.
GGACGGAGGAGCCCGGCCTCCTCGCCTCTCCGAGCACAGGTCTGGGAAGGTCTAACACCAACGCCCGCAGCCAAATCCCTGCCTGCACAAAGCAGCTTCTTTTTCTATCCTGGACGAGTCCTTTCATGGTACTGGATGAAGGATCGTAAAATTGTACAATACAAAGAACCATTTTAGGATTTAAAAAAAAAAATAGTTTCTTAACATCACTCTTGGGGTTTGGGTTTTGGTTTTTTTTTCAGTATTTCCTCAGGAATGAACTGAGCATTTAACCTCAGAGATAATTAGCTGTCTATATTCCGTCGAAATCCACACATTTATTGTTCTTTCACCAAATGCATTATGCAGAGCACGACTGGGCATTAGCTATTCTCAAACATCTACCTCTTATAAGCCAATTGTGTACCGTTTTGCAGCACAAAGAAGTAAAACTCAGTATTTCAGATGACAAAACACTCCCGTACCCATTCCGATGATGCTACAAAACCCCACCCGGAGTGTTCATAAATACTTAAACAAACTAAAAGAGCAGAGCGCGGGGTTTGGGGTTCTTCAGGAGGGGGCTGCGGTGCAGGGTTCCAGGTGGCACGCTGTTTTCCATACTCACTTTCCAGATAAACGGGTACTGGGAATCGCTGGTGGGATTTCTGACGCTTTACCCAGCGATGGAAGCGGAGCAATTCGGCCGAAGTGAAACGCTCTTGAGTTGGACACCAAATTTTGCTTTCCTGAGGCAAAGATCTCTTTGCACTTTTGTCTTCTGGTCCTCTCTCCATCCAGTCAAAGCTTTCTGTATCCCTTCCTAACCAGCCTGCCCGGGGGGAACAGCTGCAGTGGAAACTCGCACATGTATGTTTGTCCTGTGTCATTTTGCATGCGTTGCTACTATTTTTAGATCGTTATTTGCCAGCGTTGTGATCTGGAAGAGTCTCAGTGATTTGCCAGGAATTGTTTCGTATTTACAAGGATAAACACGTGTCTCGTAGATTAAATTTTACCTTTTATCGAAGTATCTAAAAATCAGCAGCTTTGGGAAAGAAGGAAGAAAAAAATAACAGCAAATACAGCAGAAGATGCCACCTTTCGTTGCCCCACTTTAAGTGGTGAAAACATCCTTCGTCTCCCCCAGTTGAAATGGGGTGAATGGGATTACTGCAGTCCTACCAGAAACCTTCCCCTCTCCCTCTGCTTTCGCTTCGATTATAGCTAGTCTCCAGGTCCGATATCCCCAGACAGAGCTTGAAAATATCATTAAAAAGAAGCCTTAGGTTTTAATTGCCAGATCTATTATTTTTTTAAAATGCAGTACCTATATATCCTCTTCACATTGCAAGCCACCTTTAGAGCTCCTTTGTCCTAAATCCAACAAGAATCTTCTGCTTAGGGGTTGCGTGGCTCAGAAAAATCATAAAATATTTAAATGCTCCTTGGAAGAGTAAGCTACAATTAAAAAAAAAAACCCAAACCTTTATGCATTAGACAATTCCTGCAAGAGGAATTTAATCTGGCCAACCTGAGACGACGGTAACCTCAGCAGGCATTGCTGCGGCCACGTATATGCGATGTACAGCAGAGCTGCTGAAGCCGCACGCAACTTTCATGCGGGTCGTGTCCGAGAGCTAAGACGGGCAGCACGCGCTTTGCTGGCCCAGCGCACACGAACGACATTATTAACGGAGTATCGCGATAAAGGAAATAAGCCACCGTGGCCCCAAAGGCATAGAGCAATGCCGTGTGACAGCGGGAGAGCGATACGGACCCGAGTGACGCTTCAGTGGGGACGTCCCGCGCTCCCCAACCATCAGACCCATCTGAACATGGCTCAGACCCACGCTTCTTCCCCTCCACCTTTCAGGGGGCAGCGTCAATACCGACCGCAGGCGCTTCTGGGGTGATTCTGCCTTTTCTCCTCAACCCGAGCGCAGACAAGGCTGCGCTCCCACACTCCATCTCCCTGGGGCAGGTTATGAGGGAAGCCAGAAGCTCGGTGCCGGCTGCAGTCATGAGATATTAAGGAGCTCTCACACCAAACGCAGATGCTCTCTGCCCTTTTGGCTCTACCAGACCTCCTCCAGGTCCCAAAATCTCCTGCATTCACGCCTATGCTCCAGCCGGACCACGTAACGGGGCACCCCCAGCTTGTGTGAGCAAGTCCTGCTTAAAAAGCACGAAGTCCCAGAGCCAAACAGTACGGCCAAACACTCCACACCCTCCACCTGCAACTTTCGAGGCAAAAGGCCTCAAGATCTGCAATACCTCCGACGAAAGACGTGGCAGCCAGAGCTTTCCAATGGAAGCATCCAGCAGGAAAACACAATGTAAAGTTAGCGAAAAGTAATCATTATAAGAAGCTCGAAATCATGAAAACAGCTACCAGGCTCTGGCAGGACACTGAAGCAGATCCCACAGGTAGCCGGTGGGGAATTTTCTGTCGCATTGTTCCAAGTTTACCTCCCATCAGTTAACAAAGGCTCCACACAGAAGCTTTTGTTTCTGTTTCTTGGCATCTCGAGCTCTTCTGATGGCCCAATGATGGCAAGCTGCTTTGCAAGAGAACTGATCGGACCATCACCCCTCTGCAGAGGATCATTATACCCAGGGAAGATGATTAAGGCACCCTCAGAAAGAAATCCCACGGCCCTCACAGGACTTTCTCCCCTCTCCAAACCAAACAAAATCCTATTCTTCGCCTTCCTTCCTATGGAACCGCGATGTAGGGCTCGTCTCTGCGGGGAAGGAGGCGTCACAACTTCTCTGCAACAGCTCCCTCTGCGGATACATTAACAGCTCTTTTGCTCACTCAGGAAGCTGATCATCAAGCACAAAACGAGAACAGCACCCATGAGCACCCACGGGGGAAAAGAGTGGGGACCAGGCACTGGAAGCCACCTTCTAACTTACTGCTGGCTTGCTTTCTCGGGGAGAAAATACTGAGTGAATAAGGGGGGAGGGAAGTCAAGGTTTAGGAGTGCTGAAGACCACAGCCCCGTGGAGGCACGGGGGAAAATAACATTTCCCTCTTTGCAACTCAGCCTGCTTTTCACCCTCCTCATTAGTTAATTATTTGTGTTCCGGTAACAACTAAAGGCCACAGAGCAAGATCTCCAAGCACACCGGGAGAGGATTCCTGCCCCTGGGATTTACGAGCCGGGTCGGTACAGGAGGAGAGGCACGGCGGAGGCAGGGATGAAGGACAGCGGGTGGAAGCAACGGGCGAGCTGGGCTGCGTACGTGTACCGGCTGCGGCATAAATAATGCATTAACGCTCCTGACCGTCCGCTCCCCCGTCAGTCACGCCAGCCCCGCGCTCCCACGGCTCGCCCCCCCAGCCCCGACTCATCACGGGCTGCCCTGCTGCAGCCAGCCGCAAGCTGCACCCCCGTCCATCCCCCCACCCCCTTTACCCCATGAAAACCCCACTG